>JAIPMN010000068.1:0-39323 GCA_020650975.1 Apostichopus californicus | reverse complement strand
CAGACTTATAAAATAACAGCTCAGAGACACTACCCTTCACCTACGATGCAATAGGTTTCCTATCCTAGTGGCACTATGACATCACAGACTTATAAAATAACAGCTCAGATACACTACCCTTCACCTACGATGTAATAGGTTCCCTATCCTAGTGGCACTATGACATCACAGACTTATAAAATAACAGCTCAGAGACACTACCCTTCACCTACGATGTAATAGGTTCCCTATCCTAGTGGCACTATGACATCACAGACTTATAAAATAACAGCTCAGAGACACTACTCTTCACCTACGATGTAATAGGTTTCCTATCCTAGTGGCACTATGACATCACAGACTTATAAAATAACAGCTCAGAGACACTACCCTTCACCTACGATGAAATAGGTTTCCTATCCTAGTGGCACTATGACATCACAGACTTATAAAATAACAGCTCAGAGACACTACCCTTCACCTACGATGTAATAGGTTCCCTATCCTAGTGGCACTATGACATCACAGACTTATAAAATAACAGCTCAGAGACACTACCCTTCACCTACGATGTAATAGGTTTCCTATCCTAGTGGCACTATGACATCACAGACTTATAAAATAACAGCTCAGAGACACTACCTTTCACCTACGATATCTCTCAAGCGGAACAAGATTTTTCTAAGCTGTTTGTGGAGGTTGTTCTTCACAATGATCTCTGTCATACAAGCCAAAGATGATGCCTCCGTTTGTTACTCCTTCGGGAGGGGTAGTATATACTACGCGAAATAGGGTCTACATATGATATCCACAATTTATTGTCATTGGCAACACTCTCATTCAGGAGTAAAATGCTTGATCTTTCAATTAGGCTATATTCCACAACATTCCTTTCCGTCCCAACAACAGGCACACGACATGCACATATACTACACTGCATTCTCCCAATATTCATGTATACATGCATGATGGCCTATACATAATAATACACGACACCCTGTGTTGTTATTTGAACACTTCTAGAATTTTCATCTCACGTCACGGTGATCATTTCTTTTAATCATTTGTATATTTCGTTGTTAGGGGACTGAATCTACAATACCATATATCATTATGTATTCCCGGTGCTACAGTTTCGCTGTCATATTTGCTACAATTTATATTTCTATAACAACGACTCTGACGTCACCAGAAATTGTTGGCCGAGTTCCCTTTAATTAGCATCTTAGATTCAAGTTATTTCATCGGTGAAGTTGATGAATATGTTACGTCTTATCAGTTCACGTGGATGATGGAGATTAAGTTGGCTTTTTATTAGTGCATTTAGCAAAATACATATTAGTTATACTAGAACGGTAGATTTTAATAGCGCAAATGAGGAAGGAGGGGAGGGAGGGTTGGGGGGGGGGGTGGAACGAGAAGAGGAGGAGACGGAACATGGGGGTAAGGGATTGTCCACCATCGGCTTGGAACTTTCTCGTAGGCTGGATTGTTTAAAAAATTGTCTAAACATTGCTCGCCCGTATTGCACAATTTTTTTCATTATACGGTGCAACTTTACTAGTATGGTGATCATATTAATATTTTCTAGAAAAGCTGGAGGTGGCCCCCCCCCACTCCCCACCCCGATTGACTGCGTTTCAACCCCTCTAATACCTCCTGTTTACCCCCATTTACTGTAAGTTTCTTCAAATCTGAACAATGGTTTGAGGTCATACCGTGCTACCCCTCCACCTCTTCGTATATACCACCCCTCCCCATTTCGTTGGTTACCAACTTGTCCTTTATCCAACTTAGGAAATCCCTATCACCAGTGGATATAACATGTCACTCAGTATAGTTCCATTCGACTGGTTTTGTGTTCCTGTATAGACCTATGTTACATACCGTACACTCAATTTACACTTTACATTATTTTTTTGCAAACAATACGTACTGTAGCCACTTGGCTTATATTGCTTCTTTAAATAATTTTCTTTTCACCTTCAAAACACGTACTACGAATGCGACGAAGTGATTAAACATCGTCACCGTTCAATCTTCATTTCGTCCTTAAATTGCTTTGGGTATATAAATCCCTTAAAAAACGGTATACGGGCCCTGAACGCAATCGACCGAAAAAACAAACCAAAACATTTCCTTGGATTTCAAGTTTGGAGGCGATCCTACGAGCAAGGTGTAGCCATTTTGGTTCTCCATGGTAACGGCACGGAATTCCGTTAGTTCGTAAATTCCTCGATATTTAGATGCCTTGTATTTCACCGTTCGTTATGACCACATTTCTGAAGATCGCTTTCCTGTCGTAATCGTACCTTTTGAAGTAAATAAAAGACCTAGGCCTAATGAACACGGTGGTGTCTAAAATTACGGGAATATAAACTCTCTTCTCCTTTTTAATTGCATCAGGCCTGCAACATGAGAAAGTTTCTCTTTTGTCAAATACACCAAAACGTTTTTCCTCCATTTTTTTCAGGCGCTGAACGTGATAAATTTTGCGTGCCCGAGTCCTGTTGTGATATCAAGTTTGCTGTTAAGGCCCCACCCTAAACACAATATCTTTATATTACAATATGTTATTGCTTGCGGTATGAAATAATGTAACGTTCACGTGGGTAAAACCAAAACATTCAGAAAGTTTTGAGACCTACATGATTCCTAGCTTGCCCGTCGGCTCGATTTCTTTTATTGTTCCAGTAACCGTCCGAAAACATTTCAGATACATGCGGTTTAAGTTTGCACATTTTCCCTTGATGCAATGCACGAATTACAGAGAAATCCTTCGATATCCTTTCCTTTCAGCAATAGCAACCATACAGCAACCAACGTCTTATGTATAAAGAAAATAAAAATATTGCGAACAAATTTCTGGTCACTCCTTTAATACATTTCTCGTTGAGAAGTTTTACAGCGTTATGTAGTGTTCGAGGAGTGCCGGAAGTGTAGTTGAAGGTGACGTCATCACCATTGATCTAATCGCTACGGTGACCAGTGAATGACCGCATTCTAAGCCAATCAAAATCGGTCTAAATCTGTCAATCAAACGCGAACGCGCCCTTTGTGAATGCCGCGCGTTTCAATTGTTCCCGCCCACACACAATGTGTAGAGTAAGTTGGAGCTCTTTGTACGTATTCTTGGCTTAGTTAGATCACTTTATGTACGTCGACTAGGACACTCACGTGCGGGACTATACAGTTTAGTAGCGTGGGGACAGTTTACAGTACCTTCTTCCCCCGGTGTAGATTATTTTGCTCTTAAGTTTGTAGCTTACTTTCCTCAGGATCGCATCTCTTAGATTTTTGTAGTTCACAGAAATACCACGTAATGGATTCTACGAGCCAGCAAAGCACCCCTCGCATTGAGGATAGCAATGTTCACGACCCCGGGTAAGTATGATCAGACTGTACGGGCGAACGCCGTTGAGTAATTTCGTCCTCATCCGCATAGACCGCGAATTTTGCAGATGTTATTGTGGTTTGAAAATCAGCTGTGGTGAGATTTTTAATGGATGACTCACGTGAAGTACTCCATAACAGTGGATTGTCTATATAGAAAGTGCTTGAAATGTGTACCGATACAATGATTTGCGATGGATGACAACCAATCTACACATGCTCACTGTAATTCGAGTGATGTTTGAATTAATTTTCGAAATATTTGAGAAGCGATGTTTGTAAAATTCGCAAGGATATACTACGTAGAGTTACCTAAGCTTATCAAACCATTTCAATATATAAACGTGCTAAGTATCAATATAACGTTAGTCATAGCGCGACCCTGGGGTCCATAGTGGTAGAATGTCATAAAGTACAGTTAGGCCTAGGCCCAGGTCATCAGCTCGGAGTGATAGGCCGATATATTCAGCTTAATACCTGGCTCATTTGTAGGGATGCTCAGTCATGTGGAGGTAAACAGTAGTAGTCACTGCTTTTTCGAACATTATATATAATTTTTTCATAGCAAATGGAGAATAGTAGAAAGGCAATGAGTGTTTTCAGCAAACATTCAAGACCTAGGTCTAATTAATAAAGACTAAAGTTAGGCGTATTCTGGGTTTGAAGTTGTACAATTCAAATAAGAGAGGTCGAAAACTACAGGCAGGGGGAGGGGAGAGCTCAAGCATCAGTGGAAAATTAAATATTAATAGTGCAATATTAAATAGCACAAAGTTCATCAAGGTATATTTTCCAAAATACATCATCCAATAAAAACAATCAAAGAATTCAGAATGCTAGAAGGAAAATATAAGTATATTCAAATTTGTTTTGTTTACGAAATAGCTCATTTCACATTGATCTGGTTGTACTGAAAACAAGTCTACACTGCTGATGATTTAACTATTTCCCAAATATTGAATCTAGTCACAGCTAGGCCAAGTGAGTAGCTCACATGTATTCAGTTTTGGCTACCTACCAAGTTACCACAATAAGTTCCAAGAGCTAACAAGCTTTCAAATCTGTTCCAGCTAATAACTAGGAAATTAATTAATAGCCCCCTGTCATAGGAAATTATAAAGCCATGTCAATAAGGCTATTGATGTGACCACCTGTATTATTCCAGGTGTTGTTGTAGCATTACTGTTTCTGGAGCTGATCATATGGTAAGTCTACCTAATTCCCGAAGCTACAGCTATGCTAGATCCTATCAGGTTGTGTGCTAGGACTCATGGTTACTACCCCTCAAGTATGATTTAGTCAATGGCATGAGACATAATTTTCTCAATCAGTTCGATTCCTGTCAGCCAGTTTGGTATTTCCTATGGTTGATTGATACCCCAAATTTAAAGGCACATTTCAATTATGGCAGATGGTAGCATAAATGCTGTTTTTCCATATTCCTTCACCTCCCCCCCCCCCTAAGTTGGGCCCATTGTTGCGTTACTCAGAGTTTGCATCATCGTAATCTTCACAATTATTTTGGAAAGTGACAGTTGAACAGATGAGCATTCATGTATAATAAATGACTACTGCCGAATGATTGTCAAACACAATTCCAGCTCTGCTTGGTTGAAAAGGGCTTTATATTTTGTGATATGACTTTCCCCAAGATTGCTTGTCAAACTTTGTTAATTCAGTCCCGGAGTCATGAAAATATTGAGAGATTGTTTCTGCACTGACCTTCTCTTGAGATCATGCGGGGATATTCAGCTTTTGAAACCAAGTAGAGGAGCAAAAGTAAACTCGAAAGACGTCTTAATTTAACTGTAGGCTGTCTTCCAGTTTTCATGTTTGCCAATGTTTGCTGATCAGAAGAGACAGGTGTAACTAACATACAGTATTGATCCATCATAGGGAACTTGCACATAGTTGACTGTTTCTTGTTTGGTTGACAAACAAAATACGATTGCAATTGAGGAAATGAAAATATTTGCTTTGGCTTAAATTATGTTAGTAAGTAAACAAAAACATTACAACAACCAAGGAATAGTTTTCAGTTCAAATTTTGCATATCAACTTTAAGGTTTACAAAAAAAAAAAAAAAATTTTAATCATAAAATAATGTTAGGGTTCTATGATACTATGTATCTTAGCATTTGTAGTTGCCTTATTTGAGTAGCGCTAATTCTGTTACTTTACGATACCAGATCATTCGGTGCATTCCATTGCTGATCGAGGCCTATTATTTGCCAGTACTTTCACTGCCTAATTAAGCTTAGTTATTGATACATGATAGAATTATAGAGACAGCAAACACTGCTGGGTTAAATTTACATGACATCTACCCGGTAGAAATGTCGTCGGTTCCTTCTTTTGCTATTTAATTTAAGCGATGGGCAAGTAAGAGTTAAGCCAGTAGAACCAAACCAACTGAATATAACATCATTTTGAATAATAATCCCTGTTATTACAATTCCTGAGATTTCTTCAAACTCTTTACAGAATCTCTTTTGCTGCTGTTGGTGTTTCTTTGACTATTTCCTCCTCTCACGCTCTTGTCATTTAAGAGCTGTTGTCCTTCATCAGGGGTCCATATGTGGTAAACCTGGGACAATATTTGATTAAGATTAATGGAGTAGCGGGCAAGCCTTTATATTTGTCATGGAGTGATGTAAAAGGGGATTGGCAATGCGCTTTTTGCTCTTATTGTTCTGAAAACAATAGGCCTGGTGTGCACAGTCTACAGTGTCAGATCATCTCTCTGGTCACAATGCTAAGTTTAATGGACTGTGCAAACACCCATCTTACTAGGGACCGAGAAATTCATCCATTTGACTTCAATCATCAAACAAAGGGCATGGTTTATAGATATTTGTCTATTTTGTTGGTTAAAGTTTGTTAGTTCAAGGTTGCACTTCTTTGGGAGTTGGTTTGTAAATTCTGAACAGTTTACTTTGTATGGCTGTGCTGAAGCAAGAGTGAGATTGTGCTACCCATCGTTAACAGGTTGTCTATAGTGGGTTCTATGCACCATGTGCCATTTGAGCTACTTGAGGTGAAAGTGATAGCTCCAAGTTTCGATTTCTATAACTTGTGGAACAGAGATATGATATGTTTCGATCCCAACCAATCTGGCACGACATACAGGTGTGACATATGGGACCATTGGGCATAGTATTATAGTAGGTTCAAATTAACGTGGCGGAGAGCGAGAAAGAGAGCATTGGACCAATTCATCTCCATAATTTTGTAGGGTGGGGGGGGGGTGGGTGAGACAGCTGGTTACTGAGTGTTATGTAAGTTTGCTGGTCTTAGTCACATGATCAGTGTTGAGATACCAAGCCCAGGTAGAAGATCACTAAGATAAAAATAGCCTACAGTGGTTATATGTGACATAATATATGTGACATGATTATATGTGACATTATATGTGACATTATATGTGACATTATTTGTGACATTACATGTGACATGGTGGCAGTAGATAAAGTTAACTCTAAATAATCCAGTTGCTTAAGTTTCTAGCAAGCAGATCAAGTTTGCTGTTTAACCGTTTATTTGTAGCAGGAATCTTGACATGTAAGATGCATTTATGGGTTCTTTTTCCTACTACTGTCCAGTCCATCATCTGCTTCCCCAATTGATCTGAGTTGTTTGGTTGCTATAGTAGTCAGGACAGCATTCATTCTTAAATTTTTTCATTGATCATATCAACACTTTGACCTTTTTAAGAGCTGATAATTGGTTCTAGTAGTTATGGATTTCCTGCATATATATATATATAGATGCTACCAATTGTGAAATTTGAGATGTTGTGTAACTTTTTTCGTTATTATTTTTCAGAAAAATGTTTGTCGGTGGTCTCAGCTGGAATACCACCTCTGGTAAGTGTTATGATTTCCGTTGTTATCTTCGAGTTCCCTGGTTCCTGAAGTGTTTTTTTTCAAAACTTTTTTGTAAACACCTGGTCGTGATTAGATGAAATGAAATTGAAGATTCAATAGAGCAGGCTGGCTTAATTGTGAATGCTGAAGACTGTGTTAATCATTAGTATTAACAGCTTGCTGTGTTAATAATTGTAGAAGTTCACTTTGTTATTAATAGTATAAGTAAATACTGCAATAAAAAATGTCTAAGCATAACTATCCTTTTAGAAATGTGATTTTATCCATAAAATAATGTTGCTAATGCCAGTTAAACAGATTTCTTTACAATGCTTTGATCAACGTACAAAAGTATTATTTTGCAATTTTACAAATTTTCCCACAAGTGGGTCTTTGATATCACTTACATGGTTGGATGGGCAAGGGTGTACAAGCACAATGCCTGCTTTATTGAAGGAACAATGGCGTGTTAAACCTGCGAATTCAGCGAACAAAAAAGGATTTGATCCTTCCAGTTTAGGACAATGAAGTGTGAACCCTAACCAAGGGTTAGCTTGATAAAGAGAACTGTAAGGAAGTCAGAAAACTATACAACCTCCTGTCATATTAGCATGTGCTTTAGTACAGTACAGTTGATACATACATGTTCAGTGTGTATGATCTAAAGCACTCAATAAATGTCTCATAAGCAATATATATATATATATATATATATTTCACTGGTAGTTACTGTAAAGTCTTAAAACTCCTTAGTGAGTATATCGGTAAAAAAAGTCTTGTTTGAAAATTTGGTATCCAATATTTTTTTAAGTAATAAAAAAAAGTTTCTGTTTAATATGCTTTATCACAATAATATAGGTTTATGTTTCAGTGGCCACATAGTTTTGTGTTTTTTGTTGTTTGTTTGTTGTTGTTGTAATTGAACATTTAACTTCAGTCTTGACTACATTTCAAACAGAACACTAATCTGAAGTACCATTTTGGATTTTGTTAACATTGAATCAACCAGTTACTTTGCTTTCAGTTTAAGACTATTAATTTTGTAGTTGTTGCCAAAAGTTTAAACTGCCAATGTTGTTAATTAGTGTGCTCAGCCTTTTGTTGCCAAGGCAGCATTGGAGACCTTCCCTCTGACTGCACTTGTTTCCAAGAAATGATTGTATTTTTTATGGCTGACAGGAAGTTCCCTGTTAGTGTGCGTGACTACTGATTGTGTGGGTAGGAGTGGAGAGTGAATTTCCCCAGGAGTTAGTTCTGACTGTTTCTGTGAGCTCAGTCCTTGCTGTTTTGTGCGTTGGTCGACTACAGTCGCAAGTTCCCGTTGACAAGATACTACACTGTAGCTGTGCACTGTTACTATGTGTAGTAAACAAAGGTCTAGAACTGTGGTCTGCACTTTCCAGTGTAGTATGTAGTACCATTTGCTGCCTATTAAATTCACCATGCAAAATCGGATAGACGATGAGATTGAGTTGTTATGTGGCATTTTGTTTGCATCTTCTAGTATTGATCATAATTTGGATAAAGGTACCATTCTACTAGCTTCCTTACATCATTTGTTTGGACAGGGAACTGCTTGATCTGAAGTTTTCACTGCAAAAAGTAAATAAATAATGGATACTTTCTTTATCCTTTGATATGACTGAAGTTGGTTTCATTCTTTAATAGCTTTCTCAAAACAAGAGTACCATGTGTCATATCCTTCTAGCTACATGTACCTGATGTGGGTAATTATTGATCACAGGGCAAGAATACTCAACCTAAGAAAATCAATGCAATTTGGATTACAGTTTGAACCTTTCTTAGGTATCTCAAAAGGGTGACATTGTTCTGCTATTGTTACAGGGGCAGCCCCTAGTTAAATAACATTATGGCTGATTTTGAAATCAATAGGTTGCTTTTAATTTTTTCACTCAAGAGTGTGTTATTTATGGTCCACAAGCCACTGATTTTAAATTGAATGAAGCTATGTTGCATCAACATGCGGTCGTGTGTTTTATTCGATACCTTGACCCCGATATGTATGGTCAAGTGGAGTCATTCTGAAAACACATGGACAAGATAGACTATATAGCATAGTTAAAGCTCGGTATTTTTTGCATGTACCTGTGTTGAGAACCTCAGAGTTTTAGTTCTAAGCCTAAAACATAATGAATCCAAAAGTTGTAATTTGGTTGGATCTCATGTATTGTAAATGTCATAATGGAGATTAATATTAAATGTACAATGATTGTTATACATTACAAAGAATAATAATATATATAAAATGCAAGGAACCAATTGGCAAGTTGCTGGTACATGTTTGTGAATACAAATACTGGCTTTCATAGCTCAGAATGAACCATATCATACAACATTACACCCTTGATTTACCACGCCGCACAATACAGAGAAACAATCTGTCTGTATGTCTGTCTATTCCAAAGGGAACTATGTTGATATCACATTATAACAACTTGATAAGCTGGTAAATAAAATGTTAAAGCCACACTTTGAGAACATGTAAACAATTTTTAATATTAGCTCAACACGCCTTATATATAATATGACACGACTGTTTTCAAGAAGGGTTGTATGCTGCTGTGATTTGTGAAAGCTTTACCTTCACATATCAACAACACTTTTAAAATACCCCAATAGCCTAGATTTGTCTTACTAGGTCACTTGGCATTCAAAACGCAACCAACCAACCACACAGTTCGCACACAAAGAGCAGGAAGGGAAGTTTATAAACTAGTTTCAATCTAGCTGCAGTATAAGGTGTTTCATCAGCAATATGGTCAAAATTGTTATGATATGGGTGGAGGAGGTACTACAGTATATATAGTGGAATCATGAACACTGCTTGTCTTGACAAATTTTATACTCTGAATTGGATACTTTACTAATACTGTGATGTATTGTAGAAGCCCTGAAATTAAATATCTACTTATTGTTCATTCCTAACAATTCTTCTATGGTTCAATTATGTTATCTTCTGATTGAAATATTAAATAGCTACAGATCAAAACACTTCCAGAGGTCTTCAAAAAATCTATCAAAAATACTTAAAATGGCTTGTTGAGTTGATTTGGATAGATCTTTTGCAGACCAACATCAACAACAATGATGGAATCCTAATGAATTGGCCAGTCTCACTTGTTGTTACAACATTTACCAATTGGTGGATTGCAATGTTCCCCCCCCATTAAACCTGATGTTCCTCTACTTTGAGACATAGTGTTGTTCAAGACTGCTGAAATGCATTGATTAATTATCAGCCTTTGGAATTCCATTAATAGGGAAGAGAGGAATTTTTCTCCAGGGCTACCGATGTTTTTTTTTCCTTTTTGAATTTTTTAACTATCATGAGCGAATTTCCCAACAAAAGAATTGTTTTGGAGAGAATTGTGGGTATTTTTAGCTTCCACTGAATAAGCCTCTCAATGTTAGGTGGTGTTAGTGTTTGTTGATCTACACATCACTCTTTGGAAAGTTCTGACACTAATCCAAATGCTGCTGTTGAAAGATGGAGTGTTGTTGCAAAAAAAAGTGGCTTTTATCTCAGGAGACCTTCTCCAGATATAAAGTTGTCAAAGAAAGTGTGTTGCTGTCTGGCTGTGGAAAAAAGAAAACTCTGGATAGTACAAAGTTACTCTCTGTGATTTTCTAGCAGAGATTTAGTTGTTGGATGAACTCTGGGAGTAGTTCTGAGAGAAGAGAACAGGATTAAATTATGATCAGTTGGAAGCTTGTTTGACGTTTGGTGACGGGAGGCTAAGGGAAAGCCTCCTGTCTACTTTACAACTCACAAGAAGGTAGTTGTGATGATGAAGGACCTGTTTAGGTACTTTGCTTTTATCAGAATTAAGGTGATTATGAGGTCAAGATTAGTTTGTAAAAAGGGAAATAGGGGAGGATGGTTTACTTTGGCAGGTTTCCCTGAAGTCTCACCTAGATTCAAACATTGTATTGACATAATGTTCTAATGTCAGTGCTGCAATCGGACAGGGCCTTAAATCTTAATTTTCAATTCCCAACTCTGGTGACATTGAAGAGATGTTACAGTGCAGACAGATAACATGATCTGGGAGGCACATCATTGTTACATGTCTCGAGCTTCAAAATGAAGATGATGATCACTCTGCTAAAATTTATGTGAGGTAATATTTGAATTTGTATATTTATGTGGCCAAGATCTATCTGATGCATCAACCTCCATTTTGAGCTATAGTTGCTACGGTGATAGTGAGTGTTTCTACTTTCACCATACTGCTGGTAGAGTCGTTGTTGGTTGGTTGCCTTGAACTTAGTACTAAGTATGTAGATACAGCTTGGTGAGTGAAATAATCCTATTGAAATTGGTGGGGCTCAAAGGTCACATGAGGTCAACAGGTATCAAAGTCTGGAAACCTGTTAAATATGATAACTCCAAACTTAAAGCTACAATTAATCTGGGAATTCTCCAATGCTATGATTTTCTTTTGGTGAACATAGTTTGGTCAAAGTCGTTCGGTTTAGTTTTGTGAAGGGGCTCTATAGGTCTTCAACGAACATACATTGGCATCCAGTGAAATCTGCTTCAGAGTTTATACTCTTGCATTAAAGATGCACTAAAACCTCCCATCAGTTTCCTTCTCTGAGCCTCAAGGGGTCAACAGGTTATCTCAAATGTCACAAACTGGCTCAAGGGGTCAAAACTCAAAAGGTTATCTCAAATGATGGCAAGATTGGCGATTTCTCAAAAATATTTCATAAATGTATAAACAAGATCATGTAACTCTGAACAATTATTAAAGGGATTGCTAACTCAAAATTTGTAAAATTAGAATGCGTCAATAATCACATAGGAAGACTTCTTTCTGGACATTGAAACATTTTGGTTTAAAATTCTAAAACTGCAAACTTCTTACCAATGAATGACATGGTTGATGACCACAATGGATTGCTAAGAACCTATTCTGGTTCTCACTTAATTCTTGGACAAAACTCACTGGCTCTACATTAGTCAGATAGTTATCTTGAATTTTGAGGAAATTGTATGGCAAGGAATCACAACGCTTGGCTAACTGACTTTCCGGTTTTGTTTCCACCAAGGAGCTGGAATAATATTATGTATGTTAGACTAAGAAATCCAGTCACTTTGCTTGGTGAGTAGCTGTCGCCTACAGACATTTCTATATGTACAAAAGTGGTATAGAATACAAACTAGACTGCTTGTAGTGTCTCGTAAAGGAGACACAATCCCAACCATCATCATTGATCTATGTGATAGAGATAACACTGTCATGAACAACCCTCCTCCCCCCTCACCCTTCCACCCTCCCCCTCCTCACCTCTACAGCCAAGGAGAGATAAAATTCAACCATCAGTATTGGTCACGTATATGATAGAGATAACTCATGAACAACTCCCCCCCCCCCCCCCCCCCATCCCTCCAATCTTCTGTGTGGCTTTTAATATCCCAGTAAAAGAAACTTGAATTTACATTCATCCTTTAGAAGAAGTTTACATGTGATTTACTGTACTTCATGGCTGGTGATTTATTGAAAGAATGAAATCATTAAATTTACCTCTCTCCTCTCTGTTGTTGCCCTTTCTCATCTACCAGGTCTTTACACCCCTTATCCTGCCCCTTTGACCCACTTTTGGTCACAACCTTTGCCTCTCATGTTCAATCCTTTTGTTAGACCTGCACTGTATTAATTATACAGTTTGCATCTATGCAAATTTTTGGGGACAAAATTACCCCGTCTGTTGATGTCAAACTACCACACATGCATACTTAAAAAATTAAAAAATGGGTGAGCATTGACCTAGGTAATTGGCATTTTACACAGTGAGTGGATTCTTGTCTATGTGTTTAACTGTAAGAATCTAACCCCCAGATACCATTACTTAACTGATTAATCTAAAATTATAAATCAAAAGTCCCTCTCTCTCTCTCACTATTCCTTCTTTTAAAGTTTTCCGTGACCAGTGCAAGTAACTTGTTATCCAATTTATTATACAGTCTAAAAATACACCCATATTTATGGTGTCCAAATAGCCTAACGTAATAGATACCCCTTTGCCAGGCCTCCACTAGTGTTCAAACTCACTAATATCTCGGACATGGATATGAAATTTGTCAGAAACCTGAAAGCTTTGCTGAGTTACAAGATTGAGGAGTTTTTTGTTGTTGCTTTTGTGGAAAATTAACATGAAGGATTGGGTGGTTTGGTTCTTTCTGGTGAGGATCTGACATTTGAAATCTAGGCCAATCTGGTGCGCTTGAATTATGCCAGAGCAAGGCTCTAGGGAACGTTGGACGACCGGAGTCGCAGCGCGCTAAGGTAGCAAAGTTTTCAGGTGTAGTGTCAGTCAAGCCGTACATCAGGTGACCGTTTATCCTTACATCAGGGGCCTGATATGACTGCTCTTACCTTGAAGGCTTTTCATTCGAAGAGAATGATCTATTTTTCTCTTACTTATCAAACTAAATAGGAAAAAGAAATGAAATAGAAAAGCGAAGAAAAAAGAAGGTGTACAAGGTTGTATTTTTAACAAGCCAGGTAAGAGAGAAAGTTGTTGCAGAAGTGAGTCACTGAAAATCTGATCGGACTTGTTTTCCTTGGGCAGAGATGGTTTTGAATTCAAAGTTTGACACTTTTGTTCAATTTAGGGGAAAAAGGGAGTAAAGGATGGCAGGCAAAGTGACGTTATTAATGCAAATAGAGTAAGAATACAGTAGGGAAAAAGAAATTCATGCAGTTTTTACCTAAAAAGTTGTCAAGCATATGCACTGGCCTGTAGCAAGATTAGGAAGGTGTGACAAGCTGACTGTAAAATCTATACACAACATACAAATATGTTGCTGAAACCGAACGAGTGCTGTGTTGTTGTCTTGAATGAATTATCAGTTGCCATGGGAACAGACGATGTAACTGACTGACTAAATGGAGCCCTTTAAGACCTGAACAGTTGATAATTTTGAGTGAAGAACAGTAGAGGAATGCACAGTTTTCAACATTTAATCTGTTATCTGTACTATATTTGTCGTTATTTAACCTGTCATGAACTTGAAATTCGTTATATCACCTGTTTTCAGTATAAGAGCTGTTCAAATAACATATTTGCATATTGTGAGCTAACAATCGTATTTGAATATTTCGAGCTTTGGTCTGGCTTTTTATGTGTACCAATTTAATGACTCACATGGCACAGTTGATGACAATACACTATTCAAATTACTCTGAAAAAACTTTAATTCTTATCTTCAGTCTAATCTTAATATCAAAATTCAGGAGTATAGAAATCCTTGCTTATATTCTTTACATGTATGTATCTCTTTTACAACTGCATTGTAGTACTTTCATATCTTCTGCGGTTAATTTTCGTATTAATTGGTACATCACCAACACTGTTTCTATATGACATTATTCTGTTGTCATGCACAGTACTTATATGTAGAGTTTATCTGCTATCCTGTGTTGAGGAGAGTAATATGTTCATTTGGGAATGCATTCATGTGTCTGGTGGGATGAAGGGATAGAGAGAGAGATAGCTAGCTAGCACGGGATACCGCATTTCAGAGGAGATTTGAGAGAGCTTGTCAAGTCTCCCCATCATGAATGTAAACACCTTGTCAAGGCTCTTCTTGCCATATAAAATTAATGGTCAACTTGCCATCCAGTCGCCATTTTCCACTGTTTGTGTATTGCCTTTCAGATACCCTCAAGGAATACTTTTGCAAGTTTGGAGAAGTCCGGGAATGCATGATTATGAGGGATCCCGAAAGCAAGAGATCGAGGTGAGAACAAATTTAAATCTGACTTGAAGTACTATGAATATACTGTATGTCTATTAAATGAGATCAGATAATATTCTTTACTCTTTGTATCCAGAAATGAATGTATTCCAGTGTAGAATGATTGATGGCAAGGAGACTTGGAAAGTATTTATGCCCAGCCTATGCTTGTGTTAGGTTTGGCTGCAGGGCACAAACTGGAAAGAAAGCTTCCGATTGTTTTCAAGTCTCATACCATCCATGTTCAATATCATTGACTTTATTTACTGTTTTTGGCTATCTGTTCCCATTTCATTCTTTCCTTAACACATATCTGTCCAACTGCTAACACAGAACACTCGGTATATATATGAACGCTGGAAAATATCATTGATAATAAAATAAAGTAATCTCATTACAAGTCAGCCAAACAGGAAACCTTAATAAATAAAAAATGAAGTTAGGACGGATCCTTTATCCTTACAACAATGTTCAATGAATGTTGAGATGTTAATTGAATGCGGATAGAATGTAACCATCTGTTACTGGATGTTCATGAGTGTGCGGAGATACTCCTGACCGTTATCATCCTCGGGCTTACATGATTCCATTCAAGATGTCTTTGTTTAATGTTACTGCGGGTCAGAGTGAGGTACAGCAGCAGCATGACATCCTGATGAGCTTTGTTTAACTCTGATGGGATGAAAGAGGAGAACATTAACTTGTAAATCAATTCAAACAAGTCAACTCTGCCAGTAAAAGTTAATGTTTTCACCTCTGACACCTTTTGACTTTCCTTGGTGATTGATATACTGCTGCTGGTGCATTGTCACTATGTTTTCAGTGCTGTAGGGGGCCATTACTTTGTACTGTTTTGAAAGTATTAATGTCTTAAGTTGACAGTTCTTTAACCCGTTGCAGGTAGAGTAAAAGTTCTTTGGTTTTGAAGATAAAGTTGATAAAGTTATTGGCATTTATATAAATTGTAGTAATTTTGTATCTGTCCAACCTCCTGAGTCAAAAAAGAAAGGAAAAAAAAAAAGAAACAATAAATGTTGAATGGCCATAAATAAACCTGCTTGTGATAGGGCCATATATAAACCTGCTTGTCATAGGGCCATATATAAACCTGCTTGTGATAGGGCCATAAACCTGCTTGTGATAGGGCCATATATAAACCTGCTTGTGATAGGGCCATATATTATAATTATAATCAGCAGTTATTTTTACGACGCTTAAGCGACCACAAATGTGGAGAAACCCGCAAGGGCTTATGGATTACAACTTACACTTATATAAACCTGCTTGTCATAGGGCCATATATAAACCTGCTTTTCATAGGGCCATATATAAACCTGCTTGTCATATAAATAATCCATTTTGTTAAATACATTTCAAAGCTTTACTTATGTACCTCTGGGCCAGTGTATCCGAGGACCCTTTGCTGACTGTTAATAATTGTCACATTTTTAGTTCCCAACATTATTTACATATTCACTCCTTTACAGCTCTCGGACTTCCCCTTGCTCTCTCTCTAGCTCCCAACACCCTGCGTGCAAAGCATGAAAGACATAGCTGACTGCTGCAAGAAACACAGGAAACCCTAAGCTTGCAGTACTAGTAAAATAAACGTTATGAGGAAGCATTAAATAAAAATGACATTAAAAGAAAAATGAAGTTGATGTGTATCGAGAGATCTATTTACCGTGATCTCTTGGCTGACACAGCAACCTTTTGAAGTGAAATCACCAACTTAGGTAGAACTGTTCTTCAAGTCATTCTCCTTCTTTGCCTAGAAGGGAAAAATGTCTTGGAGGTAAAAGTTGGCCCCCATATCTAATGACTGTCAGATTTGCTCAGAATTCGTGCCCTTGAATAATTTCTTTACCAGATCAGGGAATCTTTATATATATGTCAGCAGAAGGGATCCATACAGTTCTTGACATTTGAAAATATTATTGCAAAATACCCCACCAACTCTTGACAGAAAACTTAATGGTTCCAGACTTGGTGGAGTTTTCAGGGCTGATGGGATGGCTTTGATTAGTTTTCAATATTTCTGAAGTAGATATCATCGGATGAAGGGAGAGGTATTTGTAGGTTGAGGTAAATCTAGAGCCTGGAGAATGCACTTTTTGTTCGTTGCTAAGGACAGTCGTTGCATTCAGTTACCCTGTCTTATCATGGTCTATGCACAGGTTCTGATCAAGTTGTATGTGCTCCTATGACTAAATAAAACACTTATATCTGAGTTTTCAAGTTGTGATGGTAAATTATTGTTATTTTGCTGTACAGTTAGATTTCTGTCACCTACATACAGGTAAGTGTTTTAATTTGATAGAATATACCCATTTTTGTCTCTGCAATGTTAGAGTACATGAGAATTATTAAAAAAAAAAAAAAATGATAATAATAACAACAAAGAATTGTGCATTCAGGCTCAAAACATTGTGATGATTGAATAACATGCATGGTTTATAGTAATGTAATACTCTCTACTGTGAGTATAGCAGTGTTGAAATGCCACTGTACAACAATCCAGGCTTGCTTCATGTGCCCAGACTCAGAAATCCTTTTAACCTTCAGAGCAGCCGGGCAAACTGATTAGCTTTTGTTGAGGACAGGAAAAGAGGATTGCATCGCACAAATCTCTGGTTCCCAAATACAAATCCTAAGGAAAAGATTGAATGGCCTATTGTCCTGAAGTAAATATGAGTCTCACCAATACTGGAAGGGGGAAATCCTCTTAGTCATACCAGGGAGCCATAACAACTCCCTGGACATACCTCAAGAAGGATTCATTGTAGATTTGACAAACATTCATTCAACAGTAAAATTACTTGCTAGTGTGGACTGCATAATTATAAAGTTTATTTAAAAGGAAATTTATTTCTATTCCAAAATACCAACTTCAGGTACCAATATCTATCAACGGGAATAAAATGAAACAGAATTATGAGCAAAAATGAAGAAAATTTGGCAATTTTGCAACTTTCCGTTTTAGGTGATAGTGTCTGGCCAATGGAATACTTTGCTCATTGACCCTCAGCTAATGAGAATATCCAGGAAGGTGTCATAGTTTTATCAAATGAAATCTTATTTTAAGTGAGAATCTTAAAGATTGGTTAAAAAATGCAAACCAAAAGCAACTAGGATTCTTTAACTGTTAAGTTACAATCCATACAGACCACAGTAAGCCTTTGGGAGTACGCTGTACTTAGGGTAATGAACTTATGATAACTGATAAGTGGTTGGTACTCAGCGCCAGGTTAACTGTAGGTAAACAGCTAAACTACTGTTCCTCTGACTAGATGCAACTACTGTTTATTGTTTTGTCCTGATTAATTTGTTTTTAGGACTAATTGCTTTTGTGAAGTTTTGATAAGATTTGTAGTCGAGGTGAGTGCTTTCTACTTTCAACGTAAACCTCTCCTCTCCCCCTCCTCCTCTACTCTCCCCCTCACCCAAAGACAAAACAAAGTTACACTGACCGATTCAATAGATTTGTCGTACTATCATTACTTTAAAGCTTTTTACTTTGGTGATGGTAAATTTGAGACACTGACATTAATAAAAAAAAAAATCACGAGAATGCAATTTGGTAACTTAAATGACCTGTCAAATTTGCTGCGGAAAATGATGATGAATTTGAAAGTTGTGCAAGTTTCCAGACCATTTTACTGTTGTATTTGAATGAAAAAAAAATTAATTTGTTTTTTCAGATCTATGAAACTTTTTTAAGACTGTCAAATCAAATAATTTATTTTTGGCAATTTTAGCATTCAATTGCTAGGAAAATGTCATGCATTATCTTCGTAAGTTTGGTGAATATTCCTTAGTTTTAGTCAAGATTTGTGGTGAAATTGATGGAAACTGGTGACAATGGAAAACTGCCGTTAGTAAATTAGTAAGTTAAATACATTGTAACATTAACCATTTTAAGGATGGAAGAAACAGGAAGTGAGAGTTTTGGCTTCATAACTGTACAATGTTGATAAGATGCCTAGTCACAATGAGTAAGTGGTTCTTAATCACTTTCGCTATCTGTCTTTTCTTGCCTCCCCCCAAATACCTGTTATTTCTTACAAGTTCTTTTGGCACTACTTCCTGATTCATTTCAGAGATAGGACAAAAAGAGGAAAGAAAGGTTAAAAATTTGAGAGCAATCCTGTAGTTTGTTTGATATTCTGTACAAGCCTGGTCTTTGGTATGTTTCCCTTTATGCATGACAGGATAAGTCAGCCTTTGTTTGATCCCGGTTCAGCACTTCCTGGTTGGGACTTGTCCTGAATAAGTTTACATTGTACCTAATACTGACCTACTTTGAACTGCCAAGTCCCCAACTGTCTTGAATTTCTAGCCTTATCTCTTCAGATTTAGTGACAGCTCTTTACTTAGGTGACAATTTTTTTTGGCCCAGCGTTTGTAATCAGAGTACTGTAGTAAGTTGGTTGGTTACATAAACTTGCAAGTTTTTTTGTGTTTTTTTTTTTTGACATTGCAACCATTTAGAAGTTTCTTTATCTCAATTAGCTTATGGTAAACCGCAGAATAAGATAGCTTTGTCTTTGAATTGACTGTTTACTGGGTGTTATTCACCTGGAAAGATCCTAATGGGATTCTGTTGAAGGCTCATCGTTGCATATCGTAACAACATTTAAACTTTAAAGGTTGGTGTTTGTGCCACCGATTAAAGCCTCCATTTCCAGTGAACTATTGGCTTGCAGTTCTACTACTTTTTGAAGCACTTTTGTAAAGCGTTGGGAGATTTAGCAATTTCTATGTGGGGGAACAAGGGGAGGGGAAAGGGAAAAATGTGCATCTTGACTAAATTCACCCATTATACCAATTTTAGATGTGAACTGCAAATTAAAATATGCTAAAGGAGTATCAACTGAAAAAGAAAGGTTTTTAAATTGTTCGAGTTGATTTCTGTTCACCCAAGCTACTACTAGTGCACACTATTATATTGATCGCTTTGTAGCCAAAAGCACATGTCGGGAGGGGGGGGGTGCACCTCTTTGTTTCTTGCAACTGTGTTCGTCAGCGAATGAGAAACACATCAAGGGACATCTCGGAAACTTTAAACTGCTGGAAATTGTCGGAGGTGTTGGAGATAGTGATGTGGCTGAATTTATAGATGTGTAGCACCATTAGTATGTGACGTAACCTTGTCCTATGTGAAGTTTATCGATTCACTTGCGGCCAGCCTTATCCTTTGATTTCACACTTTGCAGACTATTTTGGACTTTCATGAGCTGATAAATTTTCAACACAAAATGAGCTTCAGCTTTGATGTGAATTTTGTTTAATTGAGGGAACTGTATGATCATAGGATATGTTGAACTTTTTTTTTGGAAAACTGGAAGGGTTTAGGCAGGGTAGAGTGAGTTTTGGGCCTTGGGGGAATATTTCTTTGCTTTTAGATGTGTTAGAACTATGCAAATATTCAGGGATCAGCGAGGATAACTGATTCATGCGGTTATGAATAAGAGAGCACAATTTTCCTGTCTACATACAGTTAAAGAAAGTTGTAATGTACTTTAGATCAAGTACAATTTTTGTACAGTTTAAACAAGTGTATACACTGTAGTACTGTTAAATGCTAAACTGGGATATGTAACATTTGTGTTGACAGCTCCGCAGATCAGGAAAGAAAGAAATAAATAAACAGAATCTTGATTTCATAAACTTTAGCACTTCAAAGTATATTAAGATTCGTAAGCTTTGCAAAATGGAATGCCGTGGTTTATTTATAAAATGCTTTATTTCCTGGTTGAAGTAATTGCTCCTTATGCAAAAACAAAATGATCCAAACTCGGTCAGGACTGGATAGGTTAATTGTTTAGATGTTATAAAATCAAATTGAGATTATAATCTAGTGAGGTTTGCCAAATAGGTAATACAGTGTGAATGAAGTAGGTATGATACTGTATGGTTCGTTTCACTTGCTGTAATTGTAGCTTTTAATAGTTTCTGTAAAAGAATTTTGGAACTCTGATATTATCCTTGCAGTTTCTATTAAACTTGGAAATGTGTACAGTGTAACCTTTGTCTTGAAAAAGCCCAAAAAAAAAGTCATAATAAAAAGCAAAAAACAGGAAGTCTTTCAAGAATATTGTAATACTTTCACAGCCTAGGGTAAACAATGGCGAAGAGAATTGGAGGAATACATGCTCCTTTGATTTAGTATTTAGTTGTTGTTGTTTTAACATTTTGTTTCAGGATCATGCAGGTAATATTGGAATAGTTAAAGGTGAACATAGTCAGGTGACATTTATCCATTTCTTATACTTGAAGCCCCAGTTAATAAGTTAGATACAGGTTATTGAGCTAACAGTGTTTATAATAGGAGTGTATACCAGCTCCTACTGATATTGTGAACTGTCAATGCACCACCGCTGTGTTGAAAGTTTGGAAACTTAAGTTGTAAGAGAAAGTCATGACTTCATGTAATATTATGTGAGGCCATGCCGCCATGCCTTTTAATCTCAGCCAAATTGTCATGTTAATTCACACAGTTTGGAAAACGAATACTAAATGGAAGAGCTTGTATTTCTGTTTAGTTGTTATCAAATTTCAGTTGAATATCTCGACCACTATGTAATGTTGCACTATAGAATGAATGGAATCATTTCTTGATTTCTTTGTGACTCTGTTGATTTTGATTTACGATGTCAGTCGATTGCATAAATCATTTAAACAATCTAGTTCATGAACTTAACTAAGTAGGTTTTTTTTGTACAAATCATGAAGTAAATCATCCAAAGATGTAGCACTTTTGTAATTTACTGTTTATGTGAGCTAATTCCTAATATGAATAAAAAAAGTGGCCGGGAAGATGAACTGAATGTAATCATTGATTGCTGTAATTATTAATTGCTGGCTGAATTAATTATTCGGTGAAAACATCAAAGGGGAGAGGTTTTACTTTACTTTGATCAGTTTGCAAAACTGAAAGAGTACCAAATATTTTTTTCTTCCATAGCTGAGAGCCTGAGACTTAATATAAAGTGCCTTCATGGATATTCTGCTTGTTTACCGCTCTGCAGTACCAGGGAAATTTAACCCTGCTGTACTAGATGAATTTTGTGTCGAGATTTCTTTCTGCATTGATAACTACTGCCTGAGATGCTGCTGGTACAGTGTATCTAGAGATTAATATTTATTCCTGTCAGTAGCATCTCTTGCCAGAGGCAGTGGGAGCGGCAGCTTACCTGCTATTGGTTAGAGATATAGGCATTGCTATCTGGGAAGGGTCAAAGGTCAGCCAACAACGTACTTGAAAACAGCCCTCTCATCCAGACTGACAAGTACTGATAAGTTGAAACCAAACGCTCCAAAAAACAGCCTAGGCTGATTGCCTATGGGGATATAATGAGAGTCATATTCCTGACCTAACAGCCAGTGGTTTTCAATAACCTTGTGGTCTGAACTTCCTGGTTCCTTGCTAAGGACACCAAAATAAAAAGTATGTTTTCTTTAAGTTGAGGGTTACTTTACTGGGACACAAGGCACTTGGGTATGGCTTTTCATAATGAGATCCATATGGTATATTGCCTATTGTTCCATGGAACACAACAGGGATCTGGAAAGGGTGACACATGGGTTCATATTTGAAAGGATTGTGTGTTTCCTGTGCACTTAGTGGTTCCCACATGTGTAATCAGGTATGTTTCCTGTATTGAGGGATTCTAAGAGCATTTCTGA
This sequence comes from Apostichopus californicus, assembly GCA_020650975.1. Classification (NCBI taxonomy): domain Eukaryota; kingdom Metazoa; phylum Echinodermata; class Holothuroidea; order Aspidochirotida; family Stichopodidae; genus Apostichopus; species Apostichopus californicus. The sequence continues at coordinate 16,628 of JAIPMN010000068.1, read as the reverse complement.
TGGCTACCAGTGGGATCTGTCTAGTCCATTGCTTTGTCCTGACCTATAGTGTCCCTCACACACACACACATTTGAATTCAGTTAGGTAGTAGATGATGTCAGAATTGAACAAAGAAATGGACCAGTGTTATAGTATCTAAGTTACAGACTGACAAAAATGAGCAAATTTCATAATTGGAATGATTTCATCAGCCATTATTGACTTGCAATGTTATTTTAGTTTAAATAAGGCATAAGGGACAGAATTCCATTAGGAAAATTCCTTTGTTTTGTTGAATAGTTGGTGTCAGTTTGGCAGTGTGAACAAGTTACTATTTATCATAGAATGCATACAACAGTCTTAGATGTAAAGTTCAAGATAAATATTTTGCTGAATGTCAAGGTCAATTTGGGAGGTTATGAGAGGTCAAGTATGAAAACCAAGTTGGATGGATCTCAATTTTGTGTGTGGATGTTCCACATGGAGGCCCTACGTAATGAGTTCTTTAGAGGTAACATGTGAAATCTTGTGAACATGATCTCACAACAAGGGAAAAATTGGCTGATTCTCATTCTTACTGTGAAGATGCCTAATAAGTAGAAAGCTTTATCAAGTGTGTAATATAGGCCACTTCACTGAGATCAATTTAATATCTCAAATTGCAAACATTGTCAACACTTTCTCTAGAGGATTGTCCAGGTGCATCTAGATCGTTTTCCCGAAAAGTCATCGGAAAACCACAGTGAATTTAATATAAAAGTTACATTTAATGTGTTAGTTTGGACCACAGTGCAGGTTTTTCTAGCTTTTCGCCTAACATTACAACAGTGCAAGAAGATCTCTTCCCAGGGAAGTTGTTTACACATCTTGTGCAAGTGTTTCCTCAGACCTCAGTTATACACTGTCCGCTTATTATTACAAAGTCCTATGGCACCTATATGGAATGTGTTTGGCTGGAAGGCAAATATTTGACCTGTACAGTTTATACCATGTCCTTAGTTACCAACCAGCCCTGTAGATGGAAGCACTAATGTAAGAGATGTTAATCACAACAGAATGATGCGTTAGAATTGAATTCATTGAAAATGTCACCCTTGGTAGCGTAGCCTTTCGGAGGCCATCAATGCCAGGTCTCCCCCCTCAAGTAGATTAAAAGTGCTGTACTCCTTGATTATTTAGATACATAATTCATCTGGCCTGCTTGACCTTTCTCCCAAACACAAAGTGGGATTTAAATTTCAATTTAAAGTTTCTTTAAACCTTTGATGAAGAAGAGATTGTGACATTCTTGTTGTCAAAGAGTTGATGGACAGCTCAAAATGTTATTGACTCTGGGTAGTCTGCCTCCTGCAAGCCTTTTAAATAAAGATATTCTGATGTTAATTTCAGAGCAGTGCAGATTGGCGTTATGTCCATAGAAATGAACAGTGAACTTGATTGAAGTGTAATATGACTTGCCTAGTCATTTGCCAATTATAAACTAATGTATGTGTCATGATGCTGGTCATGCTTTGTCCAATTTTGTGTATCTGAATAGTTTTTCCACATGTCCATAACTTTTGACAAAGTCAATAAGACTTTTCAACCAAGGCTACTTATGAAAGAAAAGACTGAATGACCTAGATGAAGAAGGTGAGCTATTTTAAGGCTAAGGAATGTGACGTTATGTTGAACTTGACCTTGTACCATATTGAGTTCAATTAAGCAATCTAGGAAACTATTAGAAGGATTGATCAAGATATGCAAGTAGTTCATTAAGATTAAAGTCGGAACCAATTCGGTAATTTCTTTTTTGTTTGTAGTGAACAAATAGTAGGCTTTCTCGTTTCAATTCACTGCTTCTCAAACTTTTCTCTAAAAAATATCTACAGTACGATATTTATTTCCAAACTGCATTATATACCAGTCAGTCATAAAGGAATACATTTTCTTGTATCTCGTGATCCCCCCCCCCCCCCATCCTCTTTCGTCCATGTTCATTTTTTTGTGAAAAGATATCCTCAAGTATCTGTACTTAATTTTTCTTAAAATTAAATAGAGTTTGTGAAAATCATGCGATAAATTGAATATGATAAGATACAATACATGAAGCAGGGGGGGGGGGGAGGGGGTTATAAGAGTCTAAGGAGAAACTATTAATGTTTGCTTCAAACAAGCTTCCTGACGAATCATGGATGCATGAAGAGGGTTTAGTCCTTTTTCATACCTGCCATTAATCACTGGTAAAATGCAAACCGGGAAATTTTGTAATTTTTAACTTCATTATTTGGAATAAAACCTTGACTAAAGGTCATGAAATACACTGCTATGGGATTTAAGCATAGCACACCATAGAATTGACAAATTGACTTAAGTAAGGTATTGTTGCTATGTTTTCATAGTGTTATCTATAGATGTCTGTATTCCCAAGTACCAGCCAAAAGTGTAAGCCTTGGTAGGCAGCATAAGGGGTTCGGAGCTTATAATATCCTGTATGACTCACCGGATAAAAATTACCACCCACTACTGCAGGATGGTAATGTGGAATGGATATTGTTTAACATACCTCTGTGGTATTTATTCAGGTAAGAAATAAGTAATGTGGAAAACATTTATTAAATATATTATTGATTATGAAATAGGCATAGTACCCAACTAACAAGTACAAAAATATATTGGCTGTTTGGGGTTGGGGGCGAGTGGGGGGGGGGACTTTATTGTGTGAGGGATGATGCTTTTGGGCAAGTTTTGGGGCATCGCACTAACAAACTGAAATGTTGGTTGTCTGAAGTCCCAACTGAGGTGTTTGTTTTGGTTAAATGGAACTCTGTCCAGCCTGTCAGAAACATCAAAATTGTTGTTCATCAGTTTATGCTAACAATTTAAATCTAGATTTTACCTGTTTGAAGTGAGTTGTCTCCTATCGAGTACATTCTGAAGATATTTTTTTCATAAAGTACCACTTCTAGCTGTTTGAGGATCCATTTTGTTTGATTCAATGCAGCTAATCGAAACTTGAGCACTGCATCTTGGGAGTCCCTGAACAAAGATTTATAGTACCTACTGACACAGAAACACACACACACACACAATGACCTCTTGTGCTTTGTGCACAATCCATGTACATATTTTTGCATGTCCTTTGATAGCTTTGAATGAATTATAGCAATGGAACTTTAGTGAAATACTCTTCATTATGGAAATTTAACTTGACTCGGTCTAGATATTATTCTGAAAGATTGAGATCATCGCTGGGCATTAGTTTGTTTTCTTGTAACTGTGTTATTAACTTGGACTGAGTGTAGCTCATTAGTCATACAACAGTACAATCCACATTGGCTTTTATAGCTCATCTCCAGGTATTACTCCAGATTTGTGGTTGTCATGGTTTTCTTTAACTGTGTAATTTTGAAATGCAATTAGGTCATGTCAGTTTGAATCTGATGGAATGATGTAGTGTGTTTTGAGGATTGCCACCAGTGAAGGCCGTGACCTATGTAGGATCGGAGTTTTCATGTATGTGCAGATTTGGTCATGGATATTCTATTTGGTCATGATTATTCATTAATGAAGCATCAGCTGGTTATGTGTAAATCAATTTTATTGAGATGTTGTGAATGTATAGTAGACTTTTGTCATAAGCTGTAATGTTTATGTATAGGACTGATCAATAAAACTAGATGTAGCTATTGGATAGCTTGTAGCTACTTGATAGCTTATATACATCATGGGTGGTAATCATTAGTGCTAGGAAAGCTAGATTTAGCTGTACATGACTGATTAATAAAAGCTAGATGTAGCTATTGGATAGCTTGTATATATATTGACTAGATCTGTTATCATATCGCTGTATGTACTTTGCTAGTAATACACTTGGCTTAAACTTTTGTTATTCCTATAGTGGTAAAGTTTTACATTTATTAAAGTTCTATCAGATAAATAGATTGTATAATGAGAAAGTTTGATTCCATAAATTAGTCTTCAAAATGATGATTATCCAGCACATGCTCATAATCGTAGTTAGCAAACCAACAGATGAGATATCTACAAAATTCTACTCCGATAAAATGTATCCACAATTTTTTGATATTAACATATTATATTTCTATAATTTCGTTTAATGGTGTACATTCCTGATAGGAAATCTTGTATTATAAACAAAGGATATGAAGATTTTAAACACTAAGAGTTTTGGTAAATGTGCCCAGAGTTGAATTTAAATTAAACCCCCTTTTGAACACAAATACTGTATTAAGCCAGAACAGGATACATAGGGCACGTCTTGAATCCTATATCACAAGTGATAGTATTGAAGAAATAAAACCAACGGTAAAGAAATATTATAAATTGTAACATATCCATGATCCAATAGTAAATTGTACATGTAATTTAAGTGAGAACCCTATTGAATATTAAACTGAATCTGGATGTGATCTTGTTGGTCATATGAACTATGTATGACTCTCGTCATGTTAGTGCCACTACACATGTTGCCAGTTAGACAGCTGATGTAGGATTTTATATTAATCCTTGAATTGGGTGAGGAGTATGTGTGACAACTGACAAATTTGCACCTTACTAGGATTTCTTTTGAGCACTATATTTGTGAATTCCACGGTCTTTTCATTTTTGACGACAGATTTTGTTTCATTTCTGTGCAGTAACCCAATTGAAACCACATGTACAGTAGGTATTGGAGAGAGTGTCACTGTATGCCTGGGTAATTGATAATTTTGTTTCCATGTGCAGTCTTTTCAACACTATGAGAAGAAATCGATGTGACAATTTCTGTTTCAGTTTGATCAGGTTTAACTACGTTAAGTCACTGGTTTTATAACTTTTGATTGATCACTTTGGTTTTAACAGTGTATAAATGCTTCACTCCTTCACTCTAGTCTTACCTGCCTCCCCACTACAACTGCATTCTTCCCATATATGGTGTACCTACAGTACAAACTGTTCACAAGGCAGTTGGGATGATAAATCCTTGTGATGAGTTGGTTACAGTTAATCAGTGCTGTCACTCATGAATACTGAACATATATTTGTATCTTGGATTAAGGTATGTCAATATGTTGAGGTTTTTAACTGATGTTTTTTTTATCTTGTTTTCTCTCGCCAGGGGTTTTGGATTTGTGACTTTTGTTGATCCGCAGTCTGTAGATCAAGTCTTGCAAAGCGGAGATCACAGAGTAGATGATAAAAAAGTAAGTCAACACTTCCCCACTGATTTTCTGATAAGGGATAAACCCTTTCCAGTTTGATGAGATGATGAGTCATCGCTAGATTGGCGGCCGGTCATACTAAGAGAGGAGGAGGGAGGATGGATTAAGAAAGATATGACTATCAATAACAACAGCTAGTGTTTTCCAGTTTGTAACTAGTCTAGAGGCATATATATATGTTCTACCAACAACAAGCAGACAGACCAAGTAACAGACTTGCAAATTGGCATTTTATGTTAAATTTTACCACATTTTTGTTGAAGAAATGCTTAGGAACCTGAAAAAAAAAATGAAATGAGGATTGAGCTATAATTTTTTTTCAAATGAGACAATCAATCACTTCACTTAATCAGAGGGACACACAGTAACATTTTCTTAAGTGGATGAAATGGTATTTAGATTACAAATTACTGCAGGTGCGTGCATTCAAAGGTATTAGCATGATCATCATCAATTGCTTGATCTGATTGAGAGCATATATACGTGAATATAACGTGGCAAAATAACCCAATGTGACGATTATACAGCCTTATAGAAGTCCTTAACATTTGAAAGAGATGTGCAATCCATAATTTTTCTATTATTTTCATATGATTGGCTGATTTGTCACAAACCGGGAAAGGAGGAGTGCAATTCCTGATTAACTGATTATGTCTGACAAAGGGAGAGAGATCTTTAAATTGGTTTCTCCCAGAAAACTGATTTGTAACCACAGGGGACAAATGGTATTTGAAAACCTTGCCTGCTTTATAATGCATACCATCTTAAAATCATATGCATGCATACCATTTGATGAATGTCAGTGCAAGACATGTCAAAATACAAAGTCTCTGACAAATTATTGTTTGGGGAGGGATTGAGAATCCAGTAGAAAGGAAATGGACCTCAGCTTGGTAAGCAAAATATATTTTGAAAGTCATTTTGATCAACCCTTTCTGAGTGGAATAAAAAAAGAAGCTAGTTGTGCTGGTGAATCGATAAATGACTCCAAGGGCTACTTAGAGATAACAAACTGAGGGAGGAGGACGAGAGGATAGGTTCATTGAAGAAGCAATATGGAATGTATGCTGAAATGGGGTGGGGTGGGGCAGGGTGGACAGGAGTGGGAGGGTCAGACAAGGGGAGGGATGATCATGCTACTGAATGTAGGATGACATGACTACCTGGTGATGGAGGGTACTGGGAAATTGATAAATATGAAGCAATCACTTCTTTGGGAAGAAATTATGTTGCACGACACAGGACTATAATGTCGTGAATAATTTATTAAAACAATTCACTAAATGGTTTTGATTTCAGTTGGTATTAAAAATCTTTTAATTGAATTAGCTTTTATACATAGATGAAATTAACTAGATTTAGCTTCCTCGTCTCTTCTCTCACTCCTTCCTGCCAGTCCCCATTTAACCCACAACGATCCATTCCTCTTAGGCAGGCCCCCCCTCCCCCATCCCATTTACTCCGGGTTGCATTTGGTAAAACACAAAAGAACACTCCTTTATAAACTGCCCATAGATACCAGTTATCTTGTGTATATTTTCCTGGACACAAAAACTATTTCATGCAATATTTTCAGATTCCTTTAAAATTCTCTCTTTCTTTACTTCATTCTGAAAGACTGTCTTCCTTTCTTCTCCATTATTATGGAACCAAAAGTTTTTTTTTCCAGTTTGTATTCCTGAAGTTATTGCTTTTACATAGAACATTTCACCTATCTTATGAATTATTGATGCGTGTGTATGAAAATAAGTGATTACATGTAGTATTGAATATCACAAAATTGATTTTCTTCTCTGGCTTTGGCAAAAGTGAGTTTGAATTATGTTTACAGGGGAATGTTCGACGCTGTTTTATTGATCTGCGGTTGCTAATTAGTCATAGTTAATGCCTGCGACCCACAAACAATACAGTTAGATGAATTAATGGCCATTGCTAGTTAGGAAATGCAGCTGAAGATGTTAGCTGTAAGGCCTGCTGCAGCTGTGTGAAGTAAGAATAAGTCTAGCAATGTTTGTAGGTGAAGCAATTCTTGGCCTATGGTTATTATTGGTTACTATTATGTGTTGACGAACTGTGATATCCTAACACATTGACTGTACTTGGCAGTTGGTAACTTGTTATAGTTCTAGCAGCTTTCAATGTGATATAAGCTTAATATCTTGAACTGACACATCACCTGCTGTCACTATGGAGAAGATTATGGAAATTAGGAGGAAAGGGCTTTTGTGGTTAGGTTGGAAGAGGCAGAATGTTGTAATGTGGTTAAGGACAACATTAATTTTAAGTTCCATTTCAAGAGGATAAACTGCTAATTTTCTGTTGTTTCGTCTAAATAGAGGGCTTTTTGGAAAATATTCCTAAACTTCCTATAAAAATTTGGTGACCTTTATTTCTGTTGAATTTTCAAAACAACACAAAGAGGAACAGTTGCTATGACTTTAATGATTTAAAAGATTATACCAAAATAAAATAATTGAAATGTAATGAGTTCTTAGTCACCTACAGGTATCTCCAATGTGTGTAAACTTTTTAATTTAACCCTCTAAAAATGATAACACAGAAGTAAGAATTGTATGAAATTCACAGTGATTATTTCATTCACAAAAATTAGTATAATAAGAACCCTATTGTTTTTTTTTGTGTGGAAAAGTTAGTCAACAGTCAGCTGGGTCAAGAGGAGGTCAAAATATGATAATCTCATGATTTGTAAGTCAGGATCTACCGGTAGATGTAACTCTGCTGCCCATTAGCCCATTGTGGTTTCACTGTTGGTAATAATGTACATTTCCTACAGAACAAAGTGTATGTCACCAGAATATTTCATCGAAAATTATCTTGAAAATACTCCTCCTTATCAAGCGAGATTTATATAGTTTTGCCCATATTTAGAACTGCAGGAAATGAAACAGCACAGGAAATGAAACAGCACAGTAGAAAACGTTGCCAGTGGATTTTCTTTTTTGGGTTGAACTGTAACGCTCAGTTAACGGTTCCGGGGGCACTGACATATCTACTGTACCGTAGTAGAAATATGCCGGTAGTCTTACTATTTGTAACATCAAATTCCCTGAACAGTTGCAACCCTGTTTGCTCAATTTAGCAAGAACAGTTGAAGTGTACCGCAATATAATTTTATCCATAATCTGTTCAGCAGGTTGTTGGAAATAACAGGGTGTGAAGAAGATCTTAGTCCGTTAAGATTGAATTATTTACCTAGAAGTTTGCATTGGTTGTAGGAGCTCTGTAAGTTTGCACAAGTATTTAATTGGTTATGAGGATTTTAGCAAATGTTTGCCCAACATGATAGAAAAAAAAAAGAAGAAAAAGAAGATATATTCACCTCCTGAACACAAGATAGGAAATGTCCTCTCAGTCTCATTCTAATGCTGGATTCATTAGGACACTGGAGACCAGTCAGGCTGTACCATGATCGGCTAAGTTTGAATTGAAGTAAATCAAATCCAGTTAATAGGTTTCCTTAAATCAGACCTTCTATTTGGTGACTTATGTCATACAGTGAACATTACAGCACTTTTGTTTTTGTCTTTAAAAATCATTGAGACATATATGGTACTAACCGTTTATATACTCACTGAACTAGCTAACACATTCTGCTATTAAAAATGTTTGACCATTTTCACCTTACACCCCTTTATTCTGCAGACAGCTACTGTTGTAGACAATGTCAATGATCCATGTAGTAGCGTCCCACTGCATCATAAAGAATAACTGACATGGGCTTAATTTTGTGCAATGTAAGTTAGTTCCACTTGACACTTATTGATTGTCTAAATCAGAGCTTGCTTCATCACAGGATAATGTTGTTTGTACTTCACTATCATATATTTTGTAATTGTTCTCAACTTCCGATATTCCTGTACAATGATAAAGAGTGGAACCTATTTTGGGCAATGACTGGTAATTGACAACCATTTCATGACACAATTTTTGTCCCTTGTTCTTCACATTCTGTCAATGTACTTTGAGTGCTTGAATGTTTGGCAATGATTGTCCTTAATTGCCTGATAAGTGCTATATCCTTGAAACAATAATATCTCTCTAGATCCCTGTTCAACTCTAGGAGTCAATTATTCATACTGTTTACGATGAACACGACCAATAGGGTTATAATTGCTTCAACAATTAAGTGAGTACTTACAGATATAAGCAGCAGTCTACTTTAACAGTTGTTCTCCCAAAGTTATCATATCTTTTATGTTGGAATATTAAGTGATTTTTCCGTGCGAGGTGATATAAAAAAACTGCTATAAAATCGTAACATAATAGTTGACATTATCGTTGACATTATCTGAGGCCAGAAATTATCATTGATGTGTTCAATGATTTCTCATTACAAAAAAAGTGTCAAAAATGAAAAGCAACCAAGAAGATCAATCATAAAGAGGTGTGGACAGTAACCGTAGCAACTGTTTCCAAGCTGTTCAGGAAGCTATAGATTGTAGGTAGGAACAGGAAACATGAATGCAGGCACAATATGCATAGATTCTACTTAGTATCTCATTATTTGGAGTAAATTATGAAAAATCATTAAAATCCTTCATGATATCAAATCGGGAAATGGAAGTCCAAGAAGACTGCTCACCAAAACCGAGAGAGTTGAGACAAATTCATGTCCACTACCTTTTCTTAGGTGCATCTGATTTCTAGTGCAAGATAAAATGATACCAAGGCTAGTTTCTAGATTTATAGGTGATATCAGCAGCTACATATATGTTCCATACATTCCCAGTGGAATATAACAAAGATATAGTCCATCCTAATTAAATCCCTAAAAAAGGACTTTTGTATCAAGGTTTATTATAAAACTGGCTAACTTCAAATAATTAGCTTTCAAATGTTCTTATATTTGACTAAGATTAGTTTCCTCGAGGCAGTTTGCTTTTCTTTGACCTGTCGTGTATTTTACATGTTCTTCTACTGTACTTGTCTCATACTTTCAAAATAATATAAAAAAAAATATCAAAAAAAAATTACAATGAGTAGAAAAGAAATAAAGAAAAATGCTGTTCTATATCATCTCATGGTTAGTGTGAAACAGATCAATGTCTGTAATTACAAATTGTGTGATTTCTAAAGTAATTTACATACTGTCTGCTCATTCTAATATTCTCCTTGCATTATGATTGTACATCTGCCACCATTAACACCTTAGTCATGGTCATCAGGTACCAGAGAGCATAGAAATATTCCACCAAGATCTGTAATATATCTGTAATACATACAAGGTCAGTTGCCATCATTACTTGCCTAATTACGTGATCATTTTCTCTCATAAATTTTGTGAAATTGACAATGTAGGAGTCATTAAGATACTTTAGTCTTAGATACCCCCCTTCCTTTATCTGTGATGTGCAATCAGCCACACTAGTAGTACTTGTTAAACGACCATGGTACATTTAGTTTCCACTTGGGTTGAAAATATTGCAGACCATGTACAGTAGAATTATCAGCTCCTTTTGTACGAAACCAAAAGAAGTTTGAAAAAGTGTTCTTAACTTTGTAGCCTATATTCTCTTTCGTGGTGTAAAGGTTGGTTTCATGCAACAGGCTACTAACTAGTGGCACATACAGCTTAGCTGTTGAACACTGGCATAATATATGCTCTGTAGCAAATGTGAAAATGGTCAATGGAAGCTAAAGATATAATACTGTAATGCATCCACTAAAGATATAACTGCCTGGTTTAGCTCACGAGCAAACATACATACATACAGTATATCTGCTTGCTTGACATAATATATTGCACTTTTCTATTTATTTGTGTTGTGTACATACGTCTCCCTCTGGTTTACATGCTAGGAATATTTAGTTTTCCACATAACCTAGCATCCTCTATAGGAGATTAAGAATTCCAGTTATTTATTATGGCTTCTAATTACCACCAAGTATGAAAATCTTCCCAAGAGGTCGTACACTCTGAGTAATGACCCAGCTTCACACACAACAAGCTGAGCAGCATTTTAGCCTCCTCTTTATGTAGTTCTGCTAGGCTCGGCTCTGAGGCTCAACTTGTAGCCATGGGCTACGTAGTTAATCATGAATGAAATGGCCCCCCATAATTATTATTCTAAATTTTTGGCCCCTTAAATGATAGGATATGCCTCGATTAAAAACTGTTCTTTTCACAGAAAAGGGATGCTGTTACTATGCAGTAGCTACAATGGGTATCACTTTTACCGTTTTGGAACAGGTTATTATGATTATGAATGATTATTATAGATTGATGAGAATTGATAGACCAGTAACTTTCCAGATCTGCTAAATAAACAGGTACTGAACATACTGCAGGTCTGGGATTCATATTGTATGTATGATATCATTCAGGTAAAATGAATAGCCAAATAATGGTACTTTTTGAAAGACCCTTGTACTGTAAGTATTATTGAAGGCTCTATTCTCATGCCTCACTTTACTCACCTTCCAAGTGGTTATCCTGACATCCTAACTCATATAAAAATACATCTGTGAAGCAGACTTGTAGCCTGGATTTTGAATTGGGGGGAGGGGGGGGGAGGGAGAAGGGTGGTGGTGGGAGGGACAACACAAATATTGGCTGATTTCCATCTTGGGAAGGGGTCTGCGATGCTTTTGCTGTTACATCTTTTATGTGAAGAATTAATTGATGCTATTGTACATTCTGTGCATACTACAACTGTCTTGATTAACTAACATGTTCAAACTTAAAATACTCATGCCAAAAGGTTCAATTCTTCAATGTTAACACAGAAAGCAAATCCTACACAGACATCAGTTAGACGTTACAGAACACATTTTCAGCATCATTGCACATTTATGTGCAGAAATAATTGGCAATGAACCTCAAACAACCTTCAGACTCTTCGTTTTTACTTACATGGACAAAGAACCTAGAAATGTTAAAGCTACTGTAAGCTCCTGACAGTGGGTATTGTTATAACCTTCTAGGCCAGTTAGATATTCAACAATGCAACCCTAAATATACTTTAGTTGAACATAAAAAAAAATCCTTTTAGAGACTATTGCTTGAAGTGAGAATAAACAATAAGGCATGTTTAAGGAACAAGGCATGTGTGTCAAAATATAATGAGCTCTTGTCATCCAGAAAAGGATTAATTTTCTGTGGATTGGCAGAAATTCTTCCCTTTCAGGAAACTCATAGCTGCCAGGTTTGGTAAGCAAAGCTTTATTTTGACTATCTTAAAGTGAAGCTCTCTCTATAAATATATATATATAGCTTTGAAACCAAAAATGGTTGTAACCATGAAGTGCAAGTTAGTCTTTGAACTCAAGATCAAGGACCTGAACTGAACTGAAGCTTTCTTCAAAAAGTTAATATTTCCCAGAATCTGACTGTGGGATAAAGATTGGCCTGCTACCGTAGAACTGTGACTCTTGGATGGTTAAAATTTACTAAAGAGTTTTGCTGTAATTGCATAGAAAAAGCTTGGATGATTGCCAAATTTTCTTTCCTGTACAGCTGAGCCTGATTGAAATTTGTTCCCCTTTTGCACGCACACTTTGAGTTTGTGGCTGCAGCATCATTGGTCACAAATTGAGCGCTTCAGGCCTGGGGTACTCATTAGATAGGAGAAAGAGAGGCAGGCCTGTGCGGGAATATCTGAAAGGACTTGAAGAAGAAAAATGAGTCTAGAGGGCAGGTTTAAATTGAGGAAAAGTGCCCGGAACTTTCAGCTGTTGCGGCCAGTTGAGCCTGTATTTATTGCTGTGGTAACGATGTTAGTGGGGGTGGAACAGGGTGTCAACAGAAGATTGGGCTACTAATATTGATTAGTTGAAAGAGATGATGCTCTAGTAGAGCTACAAACACCAGCGGGGGAGGTGGGGGGGGGGGGAGATTCTCCCGCCTGAGTGCACAAAAGAATGGGGTCCCTTGGGTTAGTTTTCGTATAGTGTAACAATGAGTTAACATGAATGACATGACAACATCTGCAACAGCTCAAAGTTAAAACAATAGTGTCCCCAACCATACAGCAGCCTCAGATCAGATGGCTAACGAGCAGGAAGTGAGGCTAAATGAGGAATTGGCAACGAAATGAAAGATGAAAGGAACATTCCGGTAGCTAAAGTTGATAACTTAATCAAATCTTGCTGATATTCTGCAGCTCTATATCCAAAGCACATGATCGTAGCATTTTGTGTGTTGAAGAGAAAGCCTTTTTTAAACATTGTCGGTTTTTTTGTGAATGTATCTGGCATAACAGAGTAATGATGTCATCACGGAAAAGTCAGCTGAAATTGTTTTGGGGGATTTCTTTGTAATTTCTAACTCGCTTATTCAAGGAGGAACATAGTTCTTCTACAAGACTGGTTGTACATTGATAACATTCTACATACAGAGAAACTTGACAGCGAGTGAAACATTCCCAATGTATCAGTTTCAGGGATAAATCAACCAATCAACTGTTGGGTAATTGGGCTGATCAGTCAATTTGACCACAGACCTGTAGTAATTTAACTAGAGGCCCTAGAAATTGATCAATCAAGCAACCACAGAGCAGCCATATTGATTTCTGATCGATTAACCTACATGGACTGATTATCAATAATTTTCTATGGGCTATATATACGTTGTACAATCAATTAGTAGTAGACCTTCATTGACTGGTCATCAATTTGACATTATCTTTATTACAGTAGTAGATCAGTCAATGCCACAAGTTATTGATTTATGATCAATCTCTTAAAGATTACATCAATTGATATAAGAATATGACAAGTCACAGCTTCACCTAATGTTGATAAAAAAGTTAAAGGTCAAATGATATCATACATTGCAGTCACTTTTTAATGATATTAACTATTCTCTCATAAATGTTATACATTCTATGCATACCATTCTTAGTGTATCTACAGTACTGCATTTTCATTTAGCCTATTTAATTTAAAAGAATTGTTTCTTAGGCTCATGGTGTGTATATAGCAATATAGTGACTAAACATTTTATTTTGAGGTGAATGGTATTTCAGTGTTATTAAAGGGCTACTGCATGCTGTCTCTTAAAGAGTGACAATCTTTGCAAAAGGAAGTGCTTCATTTCTGACCATCTCAAAACTTCAGTTACTGCATTCTCCTCTGTGGTCCTTTAATGTATCTTGAGATTAAGACCAGTTCTATATCCTTTACCTTCTTATTCAGTTATGAACCAATGATTTGAAGTGATAGTTGTTTATATGGTACAACCATTGTCTCAAACATTGGTCAAGAAGTGTAAAGGGACGCTATAGGAAGGTGTTCAGGAGTGGGAGGAAGGGGGGAGAGAGGGGGGGGGGGACATGAAGGAATCATCCAGGCTTGCGGCATTTCTAAAATATCTTATGTGGATATCTCAGTTTAACAACATTGAAATTGAGCATAGCTACTTTAATAGATATCTGCTTTAGTTTATTCTATAGCATGTGGCCTTGAATGGTGCTGGGCGCTGTAGTGTCCCAAGGTCTGTGATAAAGGTGGACAGTGTTCTCATGCATGTTCTCCTCCTATTGATGTAAGTGCAAGGAGAATTTAATACGTGATCCTTGAGAACGACAGGTTTGAGTTTGGGAAAGGCCCTTGAAAAGTGCTCAGGTGGGGCACTCTTATCATCTTTGTAACAATATCAACACTGTATTTTACTACCCTTGAAAATGAGACAAAGAAATAATGGTGTTGTCCTTGTGTTATTATCAAAAAGTCAATTCCCTTGTGGAGCTTGATATATATTCATTATATTGACCACTAGCTGGTTACTGCTCGTCGTCATGGTAACGTGGACAACAAGGTTATAAGAGTTCTTTGGATTCATATGAACTTCCATTTTACCTAAAGTTATAAACAGGGAGGGAGCCTCTAGTTGTCCAAGTAGCATCTCCTTGGTACAACTATAAAACCACTTGTTATTTTCTTAGGTTTAGCTTAAAGAAGATGAAAAAGAAAAAAAAAAAAAAATTGAAAGCAAATAGACTACAGCATTTTATATCAAATTTTTGCCACTTAATTACAGCAATTTTGTTGGACAGTTTCAGGCCAAAGGCTGTTAGTTTTATGGGATTGTAGTATAGCAAAAACCTTTCAATTCAATGAAATGCTTCTTCAAACCAAGATGGTAGAAAGTAAGTAGAAATGGACATTTGAGGGGATGTATTTAGTCTAACACGCACAGTGTATAGCATGCCTGTAGATATAAATTTTGCAATAGAGATTAATTACTGTTCTTATAAGTGTCTTTCCGGTTACTTGATTGAAGAAAGAGTAGACTTTAAATACTCAATCAAAGTCACATTAGTTCAGGTGGTTTACCTTTATTGACAACTTGATCGATCAAGGCATGTTACGGGAACAACACAAGTTGTCATACTTTTACCTGTAGCCCAACCTGCCACAAGATGAAACGTTAATATTAAACATCAAAGAGCTTTATAGCTACTGTAGTTCTTATATGGGATTTTTGGCCTTAAGTGAATTTTGTATTTCAATGAACATGTTATGCTTGTTGAGTGCATAAATGAAGCCTGGGTTGGTTGGAATATGAATAGCTTTGTGGTCGTAATATTGGTAACTTTATGGGGAGAAAATGATTTCATTATGAAGCATCAGGCAGGGGATCATACTTTTGTTGCAAGTGTCGTGGAATGTTTCTAAGGTATTTGCATATTTGCATATTTGTATATTTTTACAAAGAATAACTTACTTATCTGTGAAATAATTGTTAAAGCAACCTGCTATGTAATACCCTCAAATGGGTTCCATAAACCCTGAAGTGACTAAAATGGTTAAATTTTTTTTTTTTAACTTGGTTCATTATGATGATGTTCAAATAGGGTATATATGCAACTATTATAAAAGAACTCACACTTGAAAATGTTAATTACACAAGTTTGTAGTCAGTTCATAAGTGAATAGTTTGATAGAGGTATTAGAGTTCTCCCGATATCATTGACTTTACATGTTAGCAGTATTGTTAGTACTTAGTCAAGTACCAAATGTCTTATTTCTCATTGATTTTGTGTGGACTATAACAGTAACAGACTTAAGTTTCAGGTGCCAGGTTGTTCCCTTCAATAGTTGGATAAAATATGGTACCAGTAGATTATGATAGCAAATCTGCACAGTAGATATGTGCAGCCTCATACACATACACTGTGATACACAGTATAATAGTGTATATTAGACTGTATATATACAATGGTGGAGGTTGTCATAGTTATAAAGCAGAGAAGGTCTAGCAGGAATGGCTGGTTTCAGATTCAATTTAGCTGAATTATACCACCAAGTAATGGTTACGTTGCTCTACTCTAAGTGGGTTGAGGTTCATATCCGGAATGATGAGTGATATTGAGAAAAGTGGAAGGAAAAGAGCGAGGTCTTTGTTTGTTTCATTAAGGTTTTTTATCAATTCCATGAGAGGAAATACTTGCTGCAAGATTTATTTCCATATGTCACTTGCA
>JAIPMN010000067.1:43841-58646 GCA_020650975.1 Apostichopus californicus | reverse complement strand
ATGGGCTTCCCTCAGGCAGCCCAGAGGCCTTATACACGCCCTGTGCTACGCGATAATATAAACACAATTACCATCTATGTTTCTAAAACTATTATGCTGCCGAACTTCGCCAAAACCTTTTTTTGGCAAACAAAAATTAAGCATACGGGAGGGGGGGGAGGGGGTTGAGCGATCATCGACATCTCACATAAAGGTCGTCATCATTTTTTTTTTTTTTTTTTTTTTTTTGCTAATTTTTTTTTTTTTGGTGACGGCCAATAGGGGGGGCGCGCGCCTGTTGCGCCCCCCCTGGATACGCCCCTGAACAAGAGGATGGACAGCAACCAACATGAACTTTTAGAGATTGATTGATTTGAATTTACCAAAATAAGGGTTTGTTCTGAGAAATCAGAACCCATTGCTTTGGCACAGAAGCATCTTCATAGTGTTCCAAAAGTTTGGAAAAGTTTGCATGCTAAAAATTTGCCACTTTTATTTATCTTTTAGCCTCTTTATGGGTTAACAGTGCCGGACAAAATTCCTTTTCGTTTTACGAGTGGAGGAGGGAGGGAACTCCATTTTGTTGAGGAGAAAGAGTTTGACTTGTCAGAGATGATTTCCAGTCCACTTCCGAAAGTACCTCTAGATGTCTCACTGAAAGGTAAATCTGCTTTATTGGCAGTTTAATTTATTCAACCTAAAGTTGTAACTTCTAAATCAAATCATAGAATGTTTTAGTAACACACTGTCACTCAATATTTAATCATTACTAATTTCCTAGAATTAATTAAACTACTTACTTATAAGGTACTCAGTAGGTTGGTATAAATTGTTGAACAAATCAGAAAAGCTGCTATAAAAATACTTTAAAATAGTTTCTCCTGTATACATGTTTTATTTGCCAACTTCACAGCTCATTGGCTTTGTGTGGAAGGTGTCCAGCCTGCGATACCAGAGAATCCTCCTCCTGGTAAGTTAAAACGTTCTTCCACAAAATGTTTTATATAATACAATGAATAAGCAAAGTTGCAGCTGAATTATAGATGTGCTCCTTACCCCTACTCCCCTTTCCTCACCCTTCCCTTCCTCCGTTTCCACCTTTTCCTCACTCACCCTTCCCTCACCCACCCTTCCCTCACCCACCCTTCCCTCACCCTTCCCTTACACTAAGAAAGAAGTCTGAACTAGTTGGTACAAAATGATACCGTCCAATTGATTTGACAGATAATAATGTCTAGTATTTGTTCAAGTTTGTTGATTTTGATTTTTCCAATTTATTCCCAGCAATGAACAAGGGCAAGATATAGAATGAATTGCCTTCATTCAGGACAATAGTCTTTGGGCAGTGGTTAGACCTGTTTTGCCAAATGATGATTGTGATTTGTCTTTCGTTTAATTTGAAAGCAGATCCTTATGATCTCACATATGACATCATATCTGTGACCAACTTTTTTGATGTATTTACTTAGTTTATTCTTTTCCTTGTAGTCGATCAAGAAAAACAGAAAGTAGAATCTACAAAAGCAACCACTCATCAAAAACCTGTTATCAATAACAAAAATGATAAGGAAGGAGAGAAAGATAGGGTGTTGACTCTACTGAATAAAGCTAAAGATGTGACAAAGGAAATGAGAAAGGCCAAGGATATTCTCTCCCACGAACTGTCAGTGGTAAGACTTAACTCTACTTCCATTCAATGATTGGTTTATGTGTGTTGGAGGGAGTGTGGATAAGGGGAGCCTGGTTGAATTGAAAGAAGGTTCCTGCAGCTACTATTACTGTGTGTTGGAGGGAGTGTGGATAAGGGGAGCCTGGTTGAATTGTAAGAAGGTTCCTGCAGCTACTATTACTGTGTGTTGGAGGGAGTGTGGATAAGGGGAGCCTGGTTGAATTGAAAGAAGGTTCCTGCAGCTACTATTACTGTGTGTTGGAGGGAGTGTGGATAAGGGGAGCCTGTTGAATTGAAAGAAGGTTCCTGCAGCTACTATTACTGTGTGTTGGAGGGAGTGTGGATAAGGGGAGCCTGGTTGAATTGTAAGAAGGTTCCTGCAGCTACTATTACTGTGTGTTGGAGTGAGTGTGGATAAGGGGAGCCTGGTTGAATTGAAAGAAGGTTCCTGCAGCTACTATTACTCAGGGCAAATGTATTCCTGTAACCACTGTTAAGGAAGTCATTCTCATAACCATTTGAAAGTGTTCTTTATTTGTGATCCCTTTTAAATAAGAATGATTGTTTTCATAGATTAAAGTACACTTATTACTAATTATTTCCATTGTCAATAAAGAAAAATATGACACTTTGTTTGTGTCGTCTTGTTTCATTTTGTAGGAACAACAGCTGTACTATAAAGAAATTACAGAGGCTTGTGTTGGATCATCAGAGCCAAAGAGAGCTGTAAGTGCTGTTTATGTTGAAATCATTGCTTCATCTCCCATGTAGCATAGAAATCCTCTACCTCACAACCCACCCCCCCCCCCTCCCCCGACCCACCTCCATTACAAAGCTGGTTCATTAGCTACAGCTGGAAGCCGTAACTTTCTGTTTCACAAAGTTACATTGTTCCGTAAACTTTAATCTGCAAGGGGTGAGAACTTATATAGGTCAGTCTGGACCCTTTTCACTCCGAAGAGGAGAAGTCAATCATCTTCTTCTCCTCAGGTGATGCATCATTTTCAAAAATTTGGTAAAATTTGTTTAGATTCACAAGTTTTAAACTTAAGGATACAGTATACTTGTTGTAACAATGAACTCTGGTTTCCAGAACCCAACTTTGATTGATAAAATTTCTTATCCAAACTTTCTTTCTGACACTTTTCTGAATTTGAAGAGAGGACTGAGGTTAAAGAACATTTCACATTTTTGGCTCTTTCCTCAGCAAGCTCTACAAAGCCTGGCATCCGATTCTGGACTCTACCAGATGTTACCACGGTTTAGTTCATTCATCTGTGAGGGGGTCAGAGTAAATGTTGTTCAGAGCAACCTGGCCCTACTCATCTACCTGATGAGAATGGTTAAGGCCCTCATGGATAACCCTACTCTATATCTAGAAAAATATGTGAGTCCACTTTATAACCTAAGATGAACTTGGGTTGCATGCATCATCATACATCATATGCAGTTTTATGACAGTTAGCTTATATACAGCCTTTCATGTTTCAGCATTTCTTGTCTTCTATAGACTGTGTATTAGAGTTACTTTCAAGAATTTGTATGTTTAATGTCCAGTAGCTGCACACTGGACACTAACAAATTCTGGAGATTTAAAACAAAAACTGGAGATAAGTGCTCAAAACTTGGAGATTTTCAAAATCCAAAGAAGTACATTGTTTCAATGAAGCAACTCCATGTAACTCTCCTTTACATTGTTTATGATTTTTACATATCTGATGAAGATGCATAAAACCATGAGTCTTGCCATAAAACCATCACAGCATAAAACCATGAGTCTTGCCATAAAACCATCAGAGCATAAAACCATGAGTCTTGCCATTAAACCATCAGAGCATAAAACCATGAGTCTTGCCATAAAACCATCAGTGCATGAAACCATGAGTCTTGCCATAAAACCATCTGAGCATGAAACCATGAGTCTTGCCATAAAACCATCAGAGCATAAAACCATGAGTCTTGCCATAAAACCATCAGAGCATAAAACCATGAGTCTTGCCATAAAACCATCAGAGCATAAAACCATGAGTCTTGCCATTAAACCATCAGAGCATGAAACCATGAGTCTTGCCATAAAACCATCAGGGCATAAAACCATGAGTCTTGCCATAAAACCATCAGAGCATAAATCCATGAGCCTTGCCATTAAACCATCAGAGCATGAAACCATGAGTCTTGCCATAAAACCATCAGGGCATAAAACCATGAGTCTTGCCATAAAACCATCAGAGCATAAAACCATGAGTCTTGCCATTAAACCATCAGAGCATGAAACGATGAGTTTTGCCATAAAACCATCAGAGCATAAAACCATGAGTCTTGCCATAAAACCATCAGAGCATAAAACCATGAGTCTTGCCATTAAACCATCAGAGCATGAAACCATGAGTCTTGCCATTAAACCATCAGAGCATGAAACGATGAGTTTTGCCATAAAACCATCAGAGCATAAAACCATGAGTCTTGCCATTAAACCATCAGAGCATGAAACGATGAGTTTTGCCATAAAACCATCAGAGCATGAAACCATGAGTCTTGCCATAAAACCATCAGAGCATAAAACCATGAGTTTTGCCATGAAACCATCAGAGCATAAAACCATGAGTCTTGCCATAAAACCATCACAGCATAAAACCATGAGTCTTGCCATTAAACCATCAGAGCATAAAACCATGAGTCTTGCCATAAAACCATCAGAGCATAAAACCATGAGTCTTGCCATTAAACCATCAGAGCATGAAACCATGAGTCTTGCCATAAAACCATCATAGCATGAAACCATGAGTCTTGCCATAAAACCATCAGAGCATAAAACCATGAGTCTTGCCATAAAACCATCAGAGCATAAAACCATGAGTCATGCCATAAAACCATCAGAGCATAAAACCATGAGTCTTGCCATAAAACCATCAGAGCATAAAACCATGAGTCTTGCCATAAAACCATCAGAGCATAAAACCATGAGTCTTGCCATAAAACCATCAGAGCATAAAACCATGAATCTTGCCATAAAACCATCAGAGCATAAAACCATGAGTCTTGCCATATAAAAGAGACAGATGAGGGCAGTAAGGAAGGTAAAAGTACATTTTCATACATACATTATAATGTGTAATATTAGAGCCTTTGTGTTTTCACAGCTTCATGAGATCATTCCAGCTGTGGTGACCTGCATCGTCAGCAAACAGCTCTGTCTTCGACCAGATATCGATAACCACTGGGCCTTGAGAGACTTTGCTGCCAGACTTATGGCCAGTATTTGCAAGTAAGGACCAAACCAAACATCAACAAATCTCATACATAGGAAGAACAAATTTACAGAAATTTATTGTTAGGGTTATTTAAATTGTAATGCAAATCTGTGACATACCAAATCCATTTTGGATGTTTGGTTATTTTCTTACATCAGGATAAGAACAGTGTTTGTTTGGAAGCAAAAGTCTCTACTGATGTCTATTTATGTTTTAATTTTTCTTCCAATAGAAAATTTAGCACATCTACTAACAACATTCAAGCCAGAGTATCTAAAACCTTTGACAAGTCTCTCAGTGTTGATCTTGCTCCCCTTCCTACCCTCTACGGTGCTTTTGCTGGCCTTTCTGAGCTCGGACCAGAGGTAAGTGTTAATTGTGTTACGGTAGTAATTGCTCCCCATCTCCCCTCATTTTCTTTACACTTCCATAAACAATCGAAACTAAATCGGTGATTTGGTTTTCATGTCACCAGCTGTTAGTTGTAAAAAATGTACACAATCTACAAAGTTCTAAATGAAATTATTTTGACAACTGATATGTAAGGTAAAGCACATGGGTAGTGTAGAGAAATATGGTAGGAAACCCAAACGGTGCATGGAACCTTAATGAGGCGGGGTAGGAAGTCTTAACGGTGCATGGTACCTTAATGAGGCAGGGGTAGCAAGTCTTAACAATGCATGGTACCTTAATGAGGCAGGGGTAGGAAGTCTTTACGGTGCATGGTACCTTAATGAGGCAGGGGTAGGAAGTCATAACGGTGCATGGTACCTAAATGAGGCAGGGGTAGGAAGTCTTAGCGGTGCATGGTATCTAAATGAGGCGGGGTAGCAAGTCTTAACCGTGCATGGTACCTTAATTGGGCAGGGGTAGGAAGTCTTAACGGTGCATGTAACTTAATGAGGCAGGGGTAGGAAGTCTTTACGATGCATGGTCCCTAAATGAGGCAGGGGTAGGAAGTCTTTACGGTGCAGGCTACCTAAATGAGGCAGGGGTAGGAAGTCTTAACGGTGCATGGTACCTAAATGAGGCAGGGTTAGCAAATCTTAAGGGTGGATGGTACTTAAATGAGACATGGGTAGCAAGTCTTAACAATGCATGGTACCTTAATGAGGCAGGGGTAGGAAGTCTTACGGTGGATGGTATCTAAATGAGGCAGGGGTAGGAAGTCTTACGGTGCATGGTACCTAAATGAGACATGGGTAGGAAGTCTTAACGGTGCATAGGTAGCAAGTCTAAACAATGCATGGTACCTTAATGAGGCAAGGGTAGGAAGTCTTTACGGTGGATGGTATCTAAATGAGGCAGGGGTAGGAAGTCTTAACGGTGCATGGAACCTAAATGAGGCAGGGGTAGAAAGTCTTAACGGTGCATGATACCTTAATGAGGCAGGGAGTAGGAAGTTTTTACGGTGCATGGTACCTAAATGAGGCAGGGGTAGGAAGTCTTAACGGTGGATGGTACCTAAATAAGGCAGTGGAAGGGAAGTCTTAATGGTGCATGGTACCTAAATGAGGCAGGGGTAGGAAGTCTTAAAGGTGCATTGAACCTTAATGAGGCAGTGGAAGGGAAGTCTTACGGTGCATGGTACCTAAATGAGGCAGAGGTAGGAAGTCTTAAAGGTGCATGGTACCTAAATGAGGCAGGGGTAGCAAGTCTTAACGGTGCATGGAACCTTAATGAGGCAGGGGTAGGAAGTCTTAACGGTGCATGGTACCTAAATGAGGCAGGGGTAGCAAGTCTTAACGGTGCATGGAACCTTAATGAGGCAGGGGTAGCAAGTCTTAACGGTGCATGGTACCTAAATGAGGCAGGGTAGGAAGTCTTAACGGTGGATGGTACCTAAATGAGGCAGGGGTAGGAAGTCTTAGCGGTGCATGGTACCTAAATGAGGCAGGGGTAGGAAGTCTTAGCGAAGTATGGTTTCTAAATGAGGCAGGGGTAGAAAGTCTTAACGGTGCATGGTACCTAAATGAGGCAGGGGTAGGAAGTCTTAAGGGTGGATGGTACCTAAATGAGGCAGTGGAAGGGAAGTCTTAATGGTGCATGGTACCTAAATGAGGCAGGGGTAGGAAGTCTTAGCGGTGCATGGTACCTTAATGAGGCAGGGGTAGGAAGTCTTTACGATGCATGGTACCTAAATGAGGCAGGGGTAGGAAGTCTTAACGGTGCATGGTACCTAAATGAGGCAGGGGTAGGAAGTCTTAGCGAAGTATGGTTTCTAAATGAGGCAGGGGTAGGAAGTCTTAACGGTGGATGGTACCTAAATGAGGCAGGGGTAGGAAGCATAAATAGGGCAGTGGCAGGTTAGTCAATTGGGTGAGATTAATGGAACATAGATGTATCAGAGGTAGGGAATCGAAGTGGGTTAGGGGTAGGGAACATAGGTGAAAGGGTAGCAGTGAGGAATCGAGATCTGGCAGTGGTAAGTAACCTAAATTTGGTAGGTGTAGGAACCTTAATGTGGTAGAGATAGGGAATCAAATGGCAGATGGGTAGGAAAATCAGATAAACATGGCTGACAATTTACTCAAAGAAGTATTATCATTGCATGCCCAGGTAGAGGGGTGTCTGGAATGGTGAGGTGATTGGTAGGTATATTTGTGTTAACCAATGTTCAGGAATTGTTAAATGTCAATTATATTAAACTGGCAACTTTATGCTATACACAAGATGGTTGGATGAACACTTCATCGTGCAATTATCCAGCAGTGTTTGTTTATCCTATCCATTAAATAATGTCAATAATCTTAGACAGTGGCGACTTAATCCTATACAGTGGATGGTTGGATGAACACTTTATATTGCAACTATCCAGCAGTGTTTGTTTATCCTATCTATCCATTAAATAATGTCAATAATCTTAGACAGTGGCGACTTAATCATATACAGAGGATGGTTGGATGAACACTTTATATTGCAACTATCCAGCAGTGTTTGTTTATCCTGTCCGTTCAATAATCTTAGACAAAGGCGACTTAATGCTATACAGTGGATGGTTGGATGAACACTTTATATTGCAACTATCCAGCAGTGCTTGTCTTAACTCTCCACTAGCAAAACTGATTTTTCTTAGTTTGAACCATAGCATACCAGCAATGGATAGGTATTGTTCAGTTTACCAAGCAGCAAAGGCATTATGAACCAGAATTGGAGGAATCATTTTAATGAATTAAGATTTAAAAGATTTGAAGAATTCTACTCAATTTGTGTTCACCTCATGACAAGTTGTTGGATATCCCTGCTATCTGTGCAATAGCTTGTACAATATATATAGATGTGTAAAGTCTTCTCTCTTATCTTGTATCATAGGTTATCAAAGTCATTGTCATGCCCAAGTTAAAACCTTTAAGTGAAAGGATCAAGAGCGTGAGAGACAGCAGCCTCAGCAGTAACTTTGATAAAATCGCAGCAGAACATCTGAAATCTCTCGTCCTGGTGAGTATCACAAATTTGTATGGACTTTAATGGAGCTATGTCACCTTGAACAAAATACAACAAAGTTAAGAAGTCTTTGTATTTGTCATTTGTAATTTTCCAATTCTGTATGGTTTAAAGAAATCAGTTCAGAAAGAATTGACATTGTTTGACTATTTGAGTGGTATCATTAATGTAGACGCTCAAGCATGACGAATGGAAGGGTATGAGCTACTGTCAGAGTTCCTGGGATCAATAAGGGACCCCAGAAATATGGATAACAAATAATGTTTTCTTAATTTTATAATGTATGTAGGAAAAACAAAACTTTTAAGGAGGCTTGGTGACAATTGCCCTTAGGCTTGGCTGGCTCTTCCCGTACTTTACATACATAATATATATTACTTCTACAAATTGTTTTGTACAACAAACATGTAGCAAAGTCATTCATGACAATGTTCTGAGAAGTAAAGATCAGCTAAATCATCTGAAATAGGAATTTGAAGATGGGAAAGCTTATTATGAATATTTACCAAAGTCAAATGAATGACATGTGGTTTTGCTCTACCAGTATGTTTCAGCTCATGAAAGTGTTAAAGTGGTCTAATGCTTCTTATTACAGTAGTATCCAGCAGTGAATGTGTCTACATCATTTGTTTATGCCATGTTTCTTTTGGGTTCTCAAGATCATTTTCAAAAGCTGTTTGTCAACCTTCAGAGTCAATGTTTGAGACCTGCCAAACTTGGGAATCTAGGTGCAGTGGAAACTTGATTAGAATATATTAAATCTAGTATCTACCTGTAATGAATTTTGGATGCAAAAATGTTCATGATTATGAGTGAAGTGAAGACAAGAAACAATGTTTACAGGTACCAGCAAGCTAGTGAGAGCTTTTCTTTCTCTCATCATTACAGAAACAATGCAGCCCCTACCTGAAGCAAGTCCGGACTGGTCCTGACACACCAGATGCCTATATAGAGGATTTTGGCCCAATTGGGAGTGCCCTCTGCAATCAAGTACAAAAGCTGAGAGCTCAGCCTGGTTTAGCTGTAAATAAACCAACTATCCAAATACCTCCGGTAGGGTGATATATGCTCATCTTTACTCTGTGCAAAAACATGCTCAGTTATTTGGGGCAAAACCAAATATGATTACAGCCTGATAAATTCATTACTATTGCTCCTTCTACAGAAACTAATAAATAAAGAACTGTATACAGCCAAGGTTGTAGACGAAATTAGTACAGGCAGATATCATAAAGTTAGAAGTTTGTCATAAGCGAGATGTGAAAAGGGACATATTTATGACAAACTAGAAATAGTTCCAAAATAGTTGTGGCTGATAAAATCACAGGCTGCATAAGTATTTCAGATTAACTGATATGTGTAATGGGCCTAACTTATGACTGACATGGCTACTGATTACAGACACACCCACCTGGAGATAACTGCAAAGGATATTACTGTATCCTCACAAGTACTTATGCAAGGTTCCTCTTGAGCTCAATTTTCACGTTTATGTTTTACTTCACGAACAGTTACCCGAGCATTATCCAAAATAAGATATAAATGCATCTCTTTGGATAGTTGAAAAGTGTCATGATTTCTGATTACTTTACAGCCAAGGCAGTCTCCACTTGGATCTGGGCCAAGAACCCCAACCTCTGGTTTATCCATGTCAAGGTCTCCTGGCTTTCCTCTGATGGGAGACATCAAAGGGCCAATCCCTAGGTCCATATCTGTCCCAGGGGGACCTTTGACCCCTACAGGGAAACAGTCAAAGTTCTCCCCAATGTCTTCGAGCATGGCACAGAAGTCAAAGTCCAGTGGGTCTTCAGTAAGTATTGGAGACAATATCTTCCTCAAGTTAACATTACTGTCTCTGACAGATGCCATTTGTCTTCTGAACCCACTGCCTCCACCCCTTTGCTTACCTGTAACAAGAAAGAAAATGCCATTTATTCTTTATTATCCAGGTTCTAATTGGTGGGATCAGTTCCAAACCAGGATCTGGCAAAGGTGGCTCCTCCTCCTCCTCACTGTCACCCAGCGGGCTCAGTAAAAGTGCTGCATTTAACTTCACCGGGTCCATGAGAGATGAATCAGGTCTATCACAGAGTATGTCATCAGCTGAGGGAAGGAGACGATCTGGTGAGGAAGGGGGTAACAATGGAGCTAGCATGCTGATGTCCCTGGCCCATGCAGCTACCATGCAAGCACCCTATAAAACAAAGGAATAAGCCAGAGAGTGGTATCATCAACTCAGTTGACAGTGTGGATTGATCAAATGTGGTGATGATGTTAGCATACACTGTTAAAAGGAATATTGTGGAAACTAAATGACCAAAAGTAGCTAATGGGACATTCACAGGATCCACTATAGGGATTGATAGGGGTGTGTCAACTATCTCACCCTATGTGACCCTCAGTTACCATGGGAAACAGAACTATTGGGACATTCACAGGATCCACTATAGGGATTGATAGGGGTGTGTCAACTATCTCACCCTATGTGACCCTCAGCTACCATGGGAAACAGAACTATTGGGACATTCACAGGATCCACTATAGGGATTGATAGGGGTGTGTCAACTATCTCACCCTATGTGACCCTCAGTTACCATGGGAAACAGAACTATTGGGACATTCACAGGATCCACTATAGGGATTGATAGGGGTGTGTCAACTATCTCACCCTATGTGACCCTCAGCTACCATGGGAAACAGAACTATTGGGACATTCACAGGATCCACTATAGGGATTGATAGGGGTGTGTCAATTATCTCACCCTATGTGACCCTCAGCTACCATGGGAAACAGAACTATTGGTACATTCACAGGATCCACTATAGGGATTGATAGGGGTGTGTCAACTATCTCACCCTATGTGACCCTCAGTTACCATGGGAAACAGAACTATTGGGACATTCACAGGATCCACTATAGGGATTGATAGGGGTGTGTCAACTATCTCACCCTATGTGACCCTCAGTTACCATGGGAAACAGAACTATTGGGACATTTACAGGATCCACTATAGGGATTGATAGGGGTGTGTCAACTATCTCACCCTATGTGACCCTCAGCTACCATGGGAAACAGAACTATTGGGACATTCACAGGATCCACCATAGGGATTGATAGGGGTGTGTCAACTATCTCACCCTATGTGACCCTCTGTTACCATGGGAAACAGAACTATTGGGACATTCACAGGATCCACTATAGGGATTGATAGGGGTGTGTCAACTATCTCACCCTATGTGACCCTCAGCTACCATGGGAAACAGAACTATTGGGACATTCACAGGATCCACTATAGGGATTGATGGGGGTGTGTCAACTATCTCACCCTATGTGACCCTCAGCTACCATAGGAAACAGAACTATTGTGTTCTATGGCTATTAAAGGTTTTTAGCAAAGAGAATGTCTCAAGACACCACCGTGAAAGTCCTACAAACTAAGAAATATATGAGCCAACCTTTGATTGTGAGACCATTGATTAAATCACCATTAAAGGATGGATTAGACCTGCAGCATCCTCTGAAACATGATGTGATAGTTTGGAGATTTCTGGAAAGTTTTTGGGATGATCAAGTCCTCTTCGGATAACACTTTTATTTTCTTGTTATCCATGCATTTGCAGAGCATAATATTTGAAGTGTACCAATGTGAACTATTTTGTAGTATATAAAATAAGTATTGAAAACTTTTATAGTACTAATTTACACCTTCAATTATGGTTATAAATGCTCAAAGCAAAGCTGCAGGTGCTTGGTATCACCTTACCAAAGCATTGATTGCTGTATGTTCCAATATAAAATACCACGATATTGTATGGACAGGACTCAAGCTTCAATACCAAACATGCAATTTCACAATATTGAGGGGATCTATACTAATGCTCACATGCTCCACAACTTACTGTGGCAAATGTAACCTTCTTACAATCTTACAAGGTCTAACAGCATTCCTCCATTAAGACATTCAAAATCACTATTTGAAGTGCAAGTTTAGCAGGTGAGTGGCTATAGTGATGGCATGACCATGTGATCATGTATTTTTAGTTCTTTGTTAAAGAAAATATATGAAAGAAAACATCTAAACAAATGTAAACTTCTGTTGAATTTGTCTCTTTGTAAGCAATATTTCTTATTTCTTCAATCAAGAGTCCTGTTCCGAGTCACACTATGCAAATGATACAAACTCTTGACATATAAAGTCACTCTTTACTAGTTGTTCATTTCTGACATAAGCCAAAAGTTTACAAACAAATTATGTACATTAATAACAATCATTCTTCAGAGTAAAAAACTTGTTTGTGCTAACATATGTACTTCTAAGAAAATGTTAGGAAATCACTTGCTGTTTACTTCCTCACAAAAATACAAATATTTGCATTAATATTCATGAATACATTTATCACTTGAATACATAATTAATAATAAGTGGCTGTGAGGCTTCAGTTAATGCAGCCTACCATTACCCTTCCTAAAGAAATATATATTTTTACCTAAGGCCTTAGACACATCCATGAAAGTATGCATAGGGAGCCTTTATTACCTGCATTCACTCTTCCCTATACCCCCCCCCCCAAACCATTCCAACCCTCCTGTTTTCTGGTGCTGCACCAAAGGCCAAAATTGGACCCTGATTCTCATGCACATTACAGCTAAGTTAATAGGCTGCTGAAGTGTGTGTGATTTTCAAAATATAGCAGAAGTTCCAGAGCAAAAAAAAGTATTAGATGGTTTAACCTCTGATTGACCTTTGACCAAGAGAGACACGAAACTGTAACCACTGCTGCTTTAATCCTTAAACCTTTCCAAGTGTAAAGGAATTTGAGATGTTCAACATGCTTTATCTTCAGTCCCACTGGGATTAAAATGTGACTATTATTCATCACAGACCAAACATTAGGTTTGGTACAGATTTTATTTCAACTGTAGAAATGCTTCAGAAATGCAATTCAAACAACTTAAAGGTCATCAGTATTGCCACATATTATGCTAGAAATCCATGTTATGGTCACTGAAGCTCAGATTGCAACACACATTTGACTGGGATCCTCATGCAATCTGACTGAGACATTTAAATGCTAATTGATTCCTCCTGTCTGAAAGTAACATTGAAGATCAGAGCCTCCCAGCAATAATTAGCAACAAAGATTTGGGCCAATACTAGTGACCATTAAATTAAATTATAGTCTGCTTTCATCAGCATGTCAAATAATTCTGCTACTTGAGATAATGCCATCATTGACAACTATCGCATACTTGCCAACCCTCTAGGTTTTACCATGAGACTAATGGTTGGATGAATAGTCTCACACAGGATCTCACATGCAATTGGTAAAACAAGGTCAAGCAAATTTACATGGAGTTGTGGATATGTTGGTATAATAAATGATAAAACAATGAGTTCCATTTTGGAAAAGTTTCTAGATTTAAGTGACCAGAATTTTTTATTTGGAAATCTTAAGTTCACACCATTGTCAGGTTGGCAGTTCTGCTGTCAATCAAAGCAAACACTTTGACCTTAACTTCTGTAAAAACAGAATATTCATAGTAATTCTCCATTTCTCCTTTATGTGATGTTTTGCCCATTCTATGAATCTTTTCAAGATGTCATGCATTAAATAATTGAAGCTTATAATCTGTTCAAATATAAGTTTGCTCCACCAATAGTAAACGGGGAAAAAATATGCAAAGAAAAGTACTACAGTACTACTACCTCTTAAAACACTGGCAAGGTTAAAAGGTCAAATATCCTATGAATATAAAAAATAATTAACTAAGTCTTGAGGTCTGTTCATATACTAACTTATCTTGCATTACTGTGTGGTATTTACAAATGAATACAAAATGCTAAAGGTTTGGCAATAAAAACTCTTTCCATCTTACTATCAAATTCTTACTTACATTATCCAATTAAATAGAAACCAGAAACACCCATTCAAAGAAAGCGTTACCCTCATAGACAGATAGACCGACAACAAACAACATAATGCTAACAAGAAACACCCATTCAAAGAAAGCGTTACTCTCATAGACAGTTAGATCGACAACATACAACATAATGCTAACAAGAAACACCCATTCAAAGAAAGCGTTACCCTCATAGACAGATAGACTGACAACATACAACATAATGCTAACAAGAAACACCCATTCAAAGAAAGCGTTACCCTCATAGACAGATAGACTGACAACATACAACATAATGCTAACATGAAACACCCATTCAAAGAAAGCGTTACCCTCATAGACAGTTAGATCGACAACATACAACATAATGCTAACATGAAACACCCATTCAAAGAAAGCGTTACCCTCATAGACAGATAGACCGACAACATACAACATAATGCTAACAAGAAACACCCATTCAAAGAAAGCGTTACCCTCATAGACAGTTAGATCGACAACATACAACATAATGCTAACAAGAAACACCCATTCAAAGAAAGCGTTACCCTCATAGACAG
>JAIPMN010000067.1:0-14739 GCA_020650975.1 Apostichopus californicus | reverse complement strand
CCCCCCCCCCCCCCAAGAACTTGGAACCTTCCCCAAGATATGTTGAACCCTCTCGCATTGCCCTACTTGTCGCTCCTGGTCAGTGGTGGAATGACGGTGAACGCAACAAAGTCAAGCACACTTTACAATGTCCTCTTCATCTGATTTGAGCGCTTACCACTTTAAACTTCAGTAGTATCTACCAATAAGATTCAACAGAGCGTTCAAGTGTGACATTCGCAGACAATCTCTGATTAAGAAGTTGTATATAGTGTAAACTATTAACGGAACGATGGAAGCAACATAGAATTATGAAAACCAAAAATGCTTCTGCAAGTTTGTGTCATCGATATAGTCACATCATTTACACAACCAGTATTGCGCAGCCACGAGGGGGGATGGTGAGAGTTCGAACTAACAGCCCCAAATATTCCCTTAGCTGCCCTTTATAAGCGTATCAAGCCAAAGCTTATCGATTGGACCAGGCTCCAGAAGTGATCCTATCAACCAAATACTCTAACTTCCTAAGTATAACGCATATAGCTTGGCAACGGTTTGTTATTATTAACACAGGCACAGCTGTAGTATACACCCATGATATTCGAAGTGGGGGATAGCGACCCTATTTGGAGAGTCGCCAAAAAATCGGATGAAAAAAGAAGTGGAAAAACCTTGAACATATATATCACTTAAAAAGTTGCAAAATATAACACAATTTAGTTGTAAGCACTCTTCAATATGTAAACATTTCTCACTGGGGAGTTGGCTAAC
The DNA here is from genome assembly GCA_020650975.1 of Apostichopus californicus. NCBI lineage: Eukaryota > Metazoa > Echinodermata > Holothuroidea > Aspidochirotida > Stichopodidae > Apostichopus > Apostichopus californicus. The sequence goes on along the minus strand of JAIPMN010000067.1, from coordinate 13,989 downwards.
TCATCCCGTTAGTCCACTTACCCAGGTTATAACATCCCTCAACTGGAGGGTCGCCAATATGATGAAGGTAAAAATGGAGAGGGGGACCAAGCACAAAATGTCAATGCCAGGGTTCTACACAGATACGTAAGCTCAAGTTGACATGAGAATTGTTCGTTTTCGCCCCGGCCAGAAGTAAACCTCTCCTTTTTCCCTCCACTCCCTCCCCGCCAAAGATTTCTCTGAGTTCGATCTGAAAGAAAACAGAAAATCTACTTTCAAACTGCATCAAAATTTCAAAACAAAAATTAAAACGTCAAGGGTTTAGTTTTGGTATGAGAAGTCTGCAGACAGGTTTCCGCGAAATTTTATTGTTGAAATTAAGTTAAATATAGATTGTAATAACACGAAGAAAGATGGTGAAGGGAAAGAGAGTATACTTTTTCATGAGGCATGTAGGAATTGATTGTGTGAATAATGGATTCTCATGCTGCATGGGGAAGGGATTTTGCAAAACGTGCGGAAAAAATTTAAGTTTAAATACTTCCTCGATATTCTTCGAAAAATACATAATTTTGGAGTAATGTGAAACCACGCTCGTCTGGAACTATTTATGTCACCGGGTCGGCAGGTCCTATGTCACCGGGTCGGCAGGTCCCATGTCACCGGGTCGGCAGGTCCCATGTCACCGGGTCGTCAGGTCCCATGTCACCGGGTCTGCAGCTTCCATGTCACCGGGTCGGCAGCTCCCATGTCACCGGGTCGGCAGCTTCCATGTCACCGGGTCGGCAGGTCCAATGTCACCAGGTCGGCAGGTCCCATGTCACCGGGTCGGCAGGTCCCATGTCATCGGGTCGGCAGCTTCCATATCACCGGGTCGGCAGGTCCCATGTCACCGGGTCGGCAGGTCCCATGTCACCAGGTCGGCAGTTCCCATGTCACCGGGTCGGCAGCTCCCGTGTCACCGGGTCAGCAGCTCCCATGTCAGCGGGTCGGCAGGTCCCATGTCACCGGGTCGGCAGGTCCCATGTCACCGGATCGGCAGGTCCCATGTCACCGGGTCGGCAGCTCCCATGTCACCGGGTCAGCAGGTCCCATGTCACCGGGTCGGCAGGTCCCATGTCACCGGGTCGGCAGGTCCCTAGTCACCGGTCGGAAGGTTTCTGATTCTCATTGGGAAGGGATTTTGCAAAACGTGCGACAAAAATTTAAGTTTAAATACTTCCTCGATATTCTTCGAAAAATACATAATTTTGGAATAATGTGAAACCACGCTCGTCTGGAACTATTTATGTCACCAGGTCGGCAGGTCCCATGTCACCGGGTCGGCAGGTCCCATGTCACCGGGTCGGCAGGTCCCTAGTCACCGGTCGGAAGGTTTCTGATTCTCATGGGGAAGGGATTTTGCAAAACGTGCGACAAAAATTTAAGTTTAAATACTTCCTCGATATTCTTCGAAAAATACATAATTTTGGAGTAATGTAAAACCACGCTCGTCTGGAACTATTTATGTCACCAGGTCGGCAGGTCCCATGTCACCGGGTCGGCAGGTCCCACGTCACCGGGTCGGCAGGTCCCATGTCACCGGGTCGGCAGGTCCCATGTTTGACATCTTCAGGTTTCACTTAACGAAAATAAAAAATGAGAATACATGATGCTTCATGCCATATTTCCTGCGCACCTAAATGATCCCAGACTCCGTGCCTGACCCCCATCCCATGAACGAGCTTTTCTAGGAGTTGTTTATCATAAGAATCTCTATCATTAGTAAAAGATATGAAGGAGGCGGTTCGTTTAATTGTTCCTCCTTCACTCTGACAAACATTGTAAGACAAAATAATTCGATATCTTCACAATTACTAACTGTTGATGTGTTTTCTTTATCACCATGCAGATCGAATTTAGAAGTAGAGTCCATTTTCCAGTCGTGATACATATATTAATCACGACATCTACAAAAGTTTTCTTTTTAAGTTCAAGAGACAACACCAAACTATGAAAAAGTATTCATTTAAGCACTGAAATCCCGCACTTTCCCTAACTGCAAACTTTGTGTAGAAAAAACACATGGCGGATAATAATGTTTATCGCCTGCTAACTATTTAGCATGCAGACACGCTAACAGATGTATAACTCAGACGATGTGGAAGTCATATCTAACGTATGTAGTTATTAATCAGGATATGGTTCGATATAACACACATTAATGTATAGATAACTTGACATACTTAGAACATGTATGAGGGAAAAAATAAACAAACTAAAGCACGAAAAGAAAAGAGGACTTAATGTTGTTCTCTAACTTCGACTCGTTGCCAACACAAAAGCAACACATTGGCATGCGGGAGGCTTCGGTGAGATGGGGCCCTTGGGGAGTCCATTTAATGAAGTAAGATGATTTTATTGGAGTGTCCCCGGACAAAATGCTTGAGAGGTCTGCGGGGAACAGCTAATCTGGGTCGCAGTTGGAGAATGCAACGAATGCATCAGAAGAATGAATGCATTCTTGGAATGCCATGAGTATGATGCGGCTAGCTATCAGAGAAGGGTCAATAGGAATTCCTGACGGGTCAACTCTTTAGCAACTCATAGTTTGTAACTGAAAAATAAGTTGAATGCGCCCTCAGTTAGTTATAGTATTTGTTGTTTGTTAAATAAAGGGATATTCAGGTGATTGACACTGATTGCTTTACATAATTGCCTGCATCTTTAGGTTAAAACCACACCTTCATATTATCTTGTATGGCGAAGATATGAATCTTTCAAACTTAGTGATTTCTGTTAATGCACCCGGCAACAGCAGACTAAATTATGTCATCTTGAAAATTCGGCGGAAAATGTGTTTGTTTCTCTTTAAAAAATTGTAACTCACTTATTGGCCAACATTTGTTTCCTATACTAACATGAAATTCGCATTTTTATCAATTATAATATACAGAGAGCTTTGACAGTTTTGGAAATGTTCCAAATGCATTACATTTCAAGAATAATCAACAAGAATATTATAGTAGGAAAGTAAAGCTTTTGAATCACAACTGCAGTGCTGATCATAGACCACCTTCTATTGTATGTATGTATATATGTATTATCCACTCCCTGTATAAAACGATAGTTTTATTCAGTTAAAACAGGTTACAATCAATCACATGTAAGTTAGGATCAATATTTTTACTGAGATGAGCTTCCAGGAAACAGTATTGAATATGTAATGAGATAAGTGTTAGATTGGCTTTCACCGGAATACCCCTTTAATGTACATATTGTAACTACGTGGTTAAAGGGATAGTCTGGTTGCAGACAATAACACACGTACAGGGAAGACAAAAATATGTATTTTTGTTTAAATTCCTTTAGATGAACCCCTCATGTTCCTTAAATCTAGATGTTTTTTAGTTGACTGATTTTGTGCAAGACAAAACAATGTCTCTATAGGAATTGGGTAAATTTAACTAGTTACCATGTTAATTTGTTAGCGTTTGGATTTTTATAATTGCTAATTATAGGGTTAATTTATATCTTCGTTTTGTTTTATAAAAAATGTTGTGGCCCTGCAGTTCGACATTATTTATGTAAAACGACGTTTCCGTATTACCTGAAAATTTGAAAGCAACTCGGTCAATCAGGCTATTAATTCGTTGCAATAAGATTTTTTATCACACAAAGTCATTCAACGTACAGTAGCGTTTGCCGCATTTAGTAGGAAAAATCTAGCAACAAGAAATAAATATAAATTAGACCAATAACATAAGTTTCCTTTATTCCAGTATAAATAGCATAAAATACAATTTATAAATAGGAGAGTATAAAAAGTTATGATAAAAAATTACAATAAAAGGGAAAGCGATTAAAGACATTTAAAAGGTAAGACACACAATCAACAGTTTTGAAAATTTAAGTTAAACTGGGAATGATAAGGAAATATCAAAGAGGATACATTAAATCAAAACATTTAAAATTCCATTTTAGATTATAAAAATAGATGCTCTGTATAAATATGTATTTTTGAAATTTTGAACCCTATATTTTGGTTTAATTGCACGATTTCGTAAATTATAGTTAGTTTGCAGACAAAAAGAGTTGATTTCTTTATTAAGATGGTGTTTACTATCCTATGAATATTCCTGGTAAGTCTGATAAATTCACTTTTAGCTGCACCGTTAACCTTATCAGTAATGCTCTAACTTACAAATCTTAGCACAATACTTTAAGAAAGCTCTCATTCTTTGTTTATCACGAGTTAATAAGAAATGGTACCAAACAGGGACAGCGTTTACTGAATGAGGCAGAATCAATGTAACAAATATATGTTTCTTCACCTCTAACCTGAAAAAAGGGACAAGATATGATAATATATAGATACAATGTAGTAAACTCTTCGCAATATGTTAGGAATATGACTGGTAAATGTTAGTTTGTCACCAATGCGAACACCGAGGTATATAGTTTCAGACACACTTTCAACCGTTGAATCGTCAATTACTATGTTTTCTGACTTTATTTTAATGAGACCTTCATGCTTGATGTTTTTTTTCCCAAAAATCATTTCTTTTGATTTCTTGGGATTGAAAATAAGATTCTTCTGATCACACCACCAGTTATACTATGATCTCTCTCGTGTGAGAGCTTCGAAATCTTGCATGATATGGCAGTATCATCGGCATACTTGATTACAGGAACAATTTGATTTTGACTGTATTTCGTCAGTATACATAATAAAAAGTAATGTCGAGAGCGGACTTCCCTGTGGAACACCAATTTCAATATCTGAAAGACCTTTCTCTATTCTCTATTCTGAAAGTTGGCAAGCTAATGAGTTAACCATGGTTCAATTCCAAACTTCAAAAGATCATGTATTAAATAATTAGGTAAAACAGTGTTAAAAGCACTTGAAAAGTCGAGAAACAAAACTGTGGACACTGTGGTATCTTTATAATTTAAACATTTGACTATATCATTAACAATTAAGTGTTAAAATAGCATCGGTACATGATACTCCCTTTTTATACGCGAACTGGCAATTATCCCCATGTAGGCCAATAGCTATGGTAATAAATGGTAACAATGTCTTTTGCATGAAATTAAATCCAATACTAGCCACATCAATCGGTCTGTAGTTATGTACAGAAGTGGGGTTAGAAACCTTGGGTATGGGTGCAGTTATTGTGTGCTTCCATATAAGGAGGGAATTATACTCTGATCGATACTTTTATTAAATATTTCAGTAAAAATACTTGACAGTTCATTTGAACAATACTTAAAAACCCACCAATAATATATACGATTTGCAATCAATCAAAGTAAGACACACCCAAAGCACTATCGACAAATGAAGGTTATCCGCTAAATTCATCCGATGTCAACATTTCGTAGCCTAGACACTTGAGCATATGTGGAAAATGGAAACTTTCAACGGTTTCAACTTTTACGTCATTCTTTTGAAATGAAACTACACTATCAAAGCTTTTTAGTGTAGATCAATATCGTATAAACTTGTACCAAACCCAAACCGGACAAACCGGATTTAATCACGAGGAGTTGTCACCCCTGCGGTCCTTGAAGCCTCTCACCCCTGCGGTCCTTGAAGCCTCTCATCATCTGTGGGGGAGTGAGGTTCCTCTCCCAGATAAAATAAAATATTATACCTGGGAATGTTCTGAGGATTATTAAAGCCATAAAGTAGGTCTATAATTAGGTCTACATGCACGATGGTACTAGTAGGTACAGGTTTTTAATCGGGTTTGAGAGGGAGGGGTGTGACTCCCCACACCCCTGGGTGACCCGCATCTGCCAATCGAGAGCCCTAGATCAATGGTCAATTTCAGTTAACACAATAATGATTCATTATCTGTGTGCCATTTCAAAGTGTAATATTGTTCACATTCCTGTCTCGGTCGTTTATTCCATAATCTCTACATAATTTACTAATTCACGTTCACAGATAAACTTCATTTGATCCTCTTTCCTGCCAGCGTCGTGGCGTTTGATCAGTGACGATCTAAACTGAATGGGATCCTCTTTCCTGCTATAGTGTCGTGGCGTTTGATCAGTGACGATCTAAACTGCATGGGATCCTCTTTCCTGCTATAGTGTCGTGGCGTTTGATCAGTGACGATCTAAACTGCATGTGATCCTCTTTCCTGCTATAGTGTCGTGGCGTTTGATCAGTGACGATCTAAACTTCATTTGATCCTCTTTCCTGCTATAGTGTCGTGGCGTTTGATCAGTGACGATCTAAACTTCATGTGATCCTCTTTCCTGCCAGCGTCGTGGCGTTTGATCAGTGACGATCTAAACTTCATTTGATCCTCTTTCCTGCTGTAGCGTCGTGGCGTTTGATCAGTGACGATCTAAACTTCATGGGATCATCTTTCCTGCTGTAGCGTCGTGGCGTTTGATCATTGACGATCTAAACTGCATGGGATCCTCTTTCCTGCCAGCGTCGTGGCGTTTGATCAGTGACGATCTAAACTTTATTTGATCATCTTTCCTGCTGTAGCGTCGTGGCGTTTGATCATTGACAATCTAAACTGAATGGGATCCTCTTTCCTGCTATAGTGTCGTGGCGTTTGATCAGTGACGATCTAAACTGCATGTGATCCTCTTTCCTGCCAGCGTCGTGGCGTTTGATCATTGACGATCTAAACTTCATGTGATCCTCTTTCCTGCCAGCGTCGTGGCGTTTGATCAGTGACGATCTAAACTTCATTTGATCCTCTTTCCTGCTATAGTGTCGTGGCGTTTGATCAGTGACAATCTAAACTGAATGGGATCCTCTTTCCTGCCAGCGTCGTGGCGTTTGATCAGTGACGATCTAAACTGCATGGGATCCTCTTTCCTGCTGTAGCGTCGTGGCGTTTGATCATTGACGATCTAAACTTCATTTGATCCTCTTTCCTGCTATAGTGTCGTGGCGTTTGATCAGTGACAATCTAAACTGAATGGGATCCTCTTTCCTGCCAGCGTCGTGGCGTTTGATCAGTGACGATCTAAACTGCATGGGATCATCTTTCCTGCTGTAGCGTCGTGGCGTTTGATCATTGACGATCTAAACTGCATGTGATCCTCTTTCCTGCTGTAGCGTCTTGGCGTTTGATCAGTGACGATCTAAACTGCATGTGATCCTCTTTCCTGCCAGCGTCGTGGCGTTTGATCCATTGACAATCGCTGACTCAGGCTCTTCTGAAAATCATCCCGCATCTGCCCCTTATAGAAATCGAGCACAACACGACAAAAAAGTGAGACCCTTCACACGTCGCGGGTGTCTAGTTGGTACTGTACACCTTTGTGGTCTCCCCCCCCCCAACCCAAGAAAGGATAATAATAATAATAATAATAATGAATATTCATACGATATAAGAGCTTAGTTTGTCACTCCTCCCACAACCACGTCGCTCTCCTAATTCTTATCCAGTTTAACTCAAAGTTGAGGAGTTTCTGGAAAGTGCTTCTGGAAGCTTAGTGATTTGAATCCTGCTAAAATTCGGGGTCAATTCTGATGACCTTTAAAGGCTTCTATACCTTATTAGTAGTATACATTTCAGATTGTAAATAAGGTTATCCGTTTAACGAAATTAATCTGACCGCGTCATGGACTTTGAGACTAGTTTTTCATTGGTAACTGATCGTTGTACACAATACAGAACGATACTCAAGTAAGTTAGTTGACGAGGACACATAAGTGTATGTTTCTATAAGTGCCTGTGTGGAAAGATGAACTGTTCATGGTCAATCCTGCTTTGAAACTCAACAAAAATTTAGGGGGAAAAGTGTTTTTCTTTATCTGTTGTTGAACAATGTCGGTGCGGTATACCTGAACTGTAGAGAGACAAACAATGCTATGCGACGTAACTGGTGAAGGAAACCAGCAACGGTGGTTTTTACAGAGCGAAAAAAAAAAGCTTGAAGGAATAACAACTTTTTTGGTTCTGTCTTTGGTGGTAAGTTTGACTCATAAAATCACAGTGGCTATTTTTTTAGGAATTAAAGCAGTTATTCTATTAAGCCTATACATGAATGGAATGATGCAAAATATAAATAGGCCTAAAATAAAGAGTATTGTATTAGACCTTCTTTACGTAAATTGGATGCCAAAAAGCCACTATGACACGCATGCACCAAGCGATGAAGTTGGAAGGTAGAGGCGGGGTAGAGCAGGAAGAGGAGAAGGGGGTTGGGGGGGGGGGGACTCGGGGTCAGAGCAACAGCTGCTAACGACACCTTTGAAAGACAGTCAGCAAAGCTATCATGCCAGTAGTCGAATATACTGTTTACTATATATGGATATTACTGTTATTCTTTGTAGTTCGTGCAAAATGGAGAGTGTCATTTTTCAGTTGAGGAGCAAACCGTAAGATCACCCGGGCCCAACAATGAATCCACTACGCAGTTCGCACCACAAAAATTTACTAAAACGGTACTCGAAGTTACATAGTTATATAGTTATATAGGTATATAGTTATATAGTTATATATTATCAGCGTTGTCCCCAAAATATGCTATAAAGTCAGATAATGGTCACCGTTGCTCAAATTTCAATAAGTATTTTACTGCCGCTCTGAAAGCCATGTTATTTACTCTGAGATATTCAATTATTGTCTGTTTTAGACCTCCTCAATGACAAGGGATCAAGCCATGTAGGAAAGCAGCATTTGAAAACTTCTAGCTACTTTGGGGCCAAACCGATCAATTATATAAAGCAAAAGACAAAGGGAAGAAAAAGAAATGGTGTGGTACTATTCATATAAACAAAGAGGCCCGCATAGTGTGTAGTGAGTGAATGTAATAATTAGTATATATCATTATTTCTTCTTATGTAGACAAACTCAACGTATATTACGTGGGCCGCTATACTTCATTCCTCCAATAACGATCTCGTTGGGTTGTCTCATATTCGGCGGATACTGCTAAGTGACTTGAAAGGAAAGACGATCTTGTGTCTACTTATTTTCCGACTCGAGAAAAATTGGGGTGAGAAGGTCAAATAATGGTCAATCCAGTTCAAACCTCATGAAGCCTTTGACTGTAATCTTCAAAGCGTTTTACTTGGTCAGACATTTAATTGTATAAATGGACCCTCCTTTTTGTTTATTATTTGTCAGAAACTACTAGTTTTCCAAACTTTAGCATACTAATTTCGCAGCAATTACTGAATACCTTTAATCTATAAAAAATCGACAGAAAGGTCCACACATAGACGAAGGCAGCTGCAACACTTTCACAGTAGATGTTCCTATATATAGCCTCAGTTGTTTGCATATATTATTCTGTAGACGATCTATTTTGTTATGTTCATCAACTAATTACTAGCGTTACTATTTAATCCTACTTTCTGTTTCGAAAGAGTACAAGAAAAATTATATCCTCCGTAGATAGCATTATGCTAATATTGTTAAATAGTATATCTGATTACAGGTGAACTAAGAATTGGTAATTATAGCAATAAACATAACCAGCTAGGGCAAAAATAATATGGAGCAAGAAGGGGCAAACGATTCGTCGAAAGGCAGAAGAGCAAAACGTGAAACAGATGGAGCCCTTCCAAAATTGAACTACAACAAGAAAGAGATCTCGCTGCTGCCCGAACGAACGACCGGGTTTCGTGATAAAGAATCTTCAAAGTTGGATAAGAAACCTGGAACTACTTTAGTCGATTTTAGGTTCATGAAAGTCGATTGTTTGAAACATCTAGCAAGTACAAGTGATTGGAACCAACCGTCGCCACCTGTTGTTAATATTCACGACAAATTTGCCAAATCCAATCGTTTCTTCGCAACAAAGCTAGACGACGAGGCACTGTCCAGAAGTAGTTTGATTAGTAAATATGAAAGACAAGAAGCGCTGGACGTTAAATGTGACGTCACAATTTCAGCAAAGCCTGGTGCGGTCTTTGGAATTAATGAGGATGAACCAAATTTAGAGGAGAGTGTCATTCATGAGCAAGAAATGCATGAAAAGAATAAACAATTAGCACTGAGAACCGAAGATCATCTTAAACAAGCAAAAAGATATAAACACGTGACATTTCGTGAAGATCTAAATGAAATATTTCTTTTGAAAAGTCGGGGAAATACTACCGAAACAGATGAAAGTTTAAAAGCACATGGTGCTACTAGACTACCTACCATTGGTCAAAATTACAGAAGTAGAATTTTCTGGAAGAAAAGTCTGCACTGCAATATAAGGCCACCGTGGTTTGACAAACGCCCTCGGATAAAATACCGCTCTAACTATGAAGCTGTAAGTAATACAGTCCCTGTTTCCAGCATAAAAGCAAAACCTTCTCAACAAATTTCCAAGAGCCGTCCGCAATATAGCAATTCATGGAAACCAAAAGTATCAATCACGTGGGCCGATGATCGACCAATGAGAGTAGAAATATTACCTGGCTACCATGACAACCGAATTGGGGTAAGTTTACGAGAAGATGATGACCTTTGGCCTCAGGTCAAGCTTAGGGTCATTTTGAGAATGCTTGATGGACAACATTATCGTCAAGAAATTAAAAGATGGAGTTTGTAATACACATAGCTGATTTGGGGAAAAGTGAATGGGAAGGTGCGTGATTTTTAATTTTGAGTTATTTTGCCATTTATTGGCATCTTATGAGTGAATGATATTATTCACTCTGTTACCAGATATCACAGCAGTTTGATATCTTCGCGATACAAAATGCTATGAGGATGTGATTTTGACCAAGCGATGAAGAAAATTTGCTGCTATTTGCTAAGCGATCAAATCCAGCCACCAGAGAATCCTTTGAGCATTCTTCCTCATTTAGACATTTTATTCGCTAGTTGGAAATTTATAGATGTTTTGGAAAAACCTGGAAAATGAGAATCCAGGAAGTATTTAGAAAACACTTGTAACATTTTAGCATGCTAACATTTTGGGGACAATATGATGTCCTATTAAGACGACAAATGCTTGTAGTCGTTTTAAGAAAGTATAACATACTACGGAATGAACTCCCGGTAGAGAATCGGGCAGAGGCTACGGCACACAGGGGTGCTGATAATCTGTTAAATTTAAAGTTCAAACCAGTACAACTAATGGCAATTTTAAAAGGTACAATAAAATGTCATCGTTCATTGATTCCGTTTCTCTCTCTATCTCTCTATCAATAAGTAAAGAATGATCAGTGCTATATTAAAGTTGAATCTTGCGGTAGAGTATACCCTGTCCATCAGCGTCGACTTGGGGTAAGGGGTGGACCACTATTAGTATCCAAAGTTACTTAGTAGCGCCCTCGATTTATTTTAACGCCTTCCCCCCTCCTATCACGTAATCATGTTTAGAGATTGTCAAACCCCGTTGGGAAATAACATTAACTGCCAAGGGCAAGACTATAATTATTCACTGTGGAAAGTGCGGAAATTCATAAATAATTCATTGGCATTCGAGTTTTCTTCACAGTTAATGCATCTCGAAAATGAATGGTGGTAAAATGGTATGAAGACATTAAGATTGGGGTAATGATTCATTCATGCAATGAAACAGACTTGATTAGGTAGCAGTGTTAAGTTAGCTAATATAGCTATACGCTAGTTTGGCACGCAGTATAATATTGTAACCCATTTGCTGCTAAAATCAGTAGCAAATCTTACAGTAAATGAATTAGTTGTAGCAAAAGAAGGCAGAGTTGATAAACCGTATCATAAAAATGGACTGAATTAACTCAATCGGTGAAGCAAATCTATAACAAGCATAATTGGTCTTTGCGAAAGAAGCATGGGCGGCGATCATGGTGGGGGGGGGGGGGACGGGGGGGGGACATTTAAAATTTTCTTAGTTATCGGTGTTCTCTTTATTTTAGAATTTCATCAGAATTCATCTTTTTAAAAGAAATATTGTTTTCCTCTGTGGATATATGATTGAAATATTACAAAGAAAAACAAGACATTTTCAGCTTAATCCCCCCCCCCCCCCTGTCTCTACCACCCATCCCTCACCGGCTACAACTCATTTTTACAAACTGTATATACTGTTAACCCTAAAAGGTGACGTTCAAAAAACATTTTAAGGATATTAGATAAATGGCTAAGTGGTCTCATTTCCATAACTCTTTACGACCTCATTTTACATCCGTATTATTGACCGTAACGAACCATTTCGGTTGCCATGAGCCTACTAATTAGGTCCGCCGTTTACGTCTCATTTCCTAATCTATGGATCATTTAGTATGATGATGTCTAATCTGACGGTAACGAATATAAAGTGCGTCTGTATTTACTAAGGTATAATGCAATTAATTTAAACCAAACTCTCAGTTCAGGTGTAAACTTAATTGGTAAATTTGTTTACTGTTTCCACTCATGGAGGTCTGGAGATAATGTAATAATGATTAATATTGTCTATACTTCACTTATAGTTACCCAAACCGTAACATCAAGGCGAATTAACAGTCCACACAACTTACCATTTAATATTAAATACAGTGTTTTTTCTTAAATAATATCAAATTATTGAACATCATTCAAACACAGGCTCGAGACTACCATGTGTATAAAATAATACCGTATACTTTATATGGGCTGGTCATAACGAATACAACAGGGGTAGGCTACTTAAATACCAACCCTCTTTGTGTAGGCATATCCATATATGAAAACGGTTCTATGTATTATATCTACTATATAGACCTACCTATCATGTAAAAAATAATCATGAAACGTGCTTAATAATAGAGTCGTCATGATAAGAAAAGTTTGCCTCCGGAATTTTATATTTCGGAGTTGTTTTACACGCCCTTGGGAGACTGGTTTGGATGTGAAAATAAACAATTCTTCCCACTGGGATAGTGGACTATAACTAACTCAAAATATGATATTTAAGGTCAACCATTCTCTCAATCCGACACAGATACGCAACGTCATGCACAAACCATAACGCCATTGCAACGATATAAAATAAAAACAAATGTCCAGGACTGGTGGTCGTGCTATATACTTCGGTATGGGCAGGCATGGGCGTCAATCCAGGGGGGACGGGGGGACACGTCCCCCCCACATTTCGATGGGTGGGGGACACAATATCAAATGTCCCCCCCACAAATTTGGAAAAAGAGTAGTGTCGTGGCTCTATTTGGTTAGAGCTTACACATCTTAGGATTCATATCATCGAATATCACACAGTGTTGCTGAATGGAGAATTCCACCCAGATCTCGTGAGTTGGTACCCTGAGCTCTCTGACAATCTTAAGCTTAGTCTGCCTTTCTTTCGAGGCCAGTTCCAGTCGTCGTCGGTTGAAGGGTATAGACAAATATTCAAGTTGATGAATCCAGCGGTACGGGCTATGTTTGGTGAAGTCGAAGCTCTCTTGCGGTTGCTCCTCGTCTCCTCCGCCAGTTCGACGGAAGCCGAGAGATCTTTTACTGCTTTGAGGCGTTTGAAGGGGGAGGGGGAGGCGGGGGGTGGGGGTGTCTCACACAAAACTTGGTAAAACTGACGATAGTTGGAAAATTGGAGTGCGAATGTCGGAATTGGGCTCCTACGCCTATGACGGTAGTTCTATTAGGCATTTTTTAATTGGAGTATTCAAAATCATACAAAGTTTGTACGGTGGAGAATAAGAATCACGTGATACAATTTCTCAAAGTGGCAAGGGAAACGTGGTAAATTATGACAGATTAAAGGTCAATTTTGACCGAAATTTTTCAATTTTTAGGTCATGCACAATCACAGGAATAAATGAATAGGCCTAGATAAACTAGAGTGCGACAGTCGGAATTTCCGACTGTCGCACTCTAGTTTATCTAGGCCTAATAGAACTACCGTCATAGGCGTAGGAGCCCAATTTGATTTGGGGGGGGTTGTAACGACTTGCCCGAAAAATATAACCCAAATTTTTCGCGCGCTACGCGCGCGTTCCACATGTTTAAGTGCATATCATATAGACGTGCATCGGTTTTTACATCGCATGCAAATAGCATACATCATCATTTTCCGTCTTATTACCCTTCCATATTGGTTTAATAGAACTATTTGCAATTCGTTACAATATTAATGGTAATA
>JAIPMN010000066.1:32332-104950 GCA_020650975.1 Apostichopus californicus | reverse complement strand
GGGGGGGGGGGCTGTGCCCCCCGGGCCCCAATGGGCACGACGCCACTGCTCTTTGATTGTGACATGTAAGCCTAGGTGTACCTTGCAACGAAAGCACAAGGAATATCTGAAAATGAAACAACTTGTTGTACCCTTCCCCACCAGAACTACCTCTCCCTTTAGCGCCTGCACTTGAGTCAACAACAGTTTACACTAAATCAGAAATACCCTCTCGCACCCCTGCTTCTGTCTCCACATGTTGCAAGGGAAAGGTTTTGAAACGACCGCCCCACATTGAATTAATTTTTTCAGTTAAAATACTAGAGTTTGGATCTTTCTTGTGATTGCATTCTGGTCAGTTATCCTAGGTCTATCGGTTATAGTTGAACCGAATTATACCGCGCTCTTCTGAAATAATACAAACGGGCTGAGGAATAAACAATCGGACATAATTAGAGGCTAATGGTTAAACGTTTCTTTTGTTATTGGCGGATTAAACGAACTTAGGCCAACTAGTGTAGTGTTTTAATATCATTGACCAGATTAGTTCTAAAACCACCTGCTTGAGCGAAAGTTTATCGTTGACAGGCAAACGTTGAAAGCACAATTACAGGTACGGAGATTGACTCCGGAGTGCGTGAGAAAGGGCGGATGTATGTTAAACTGACTTGGAAGTTGAATGCACAACACGATTTTCAATTAAAAGCAATTTGAAATTCACTTCCAAGATAAAGGATTGACACTAGTCAGGAATATTGGACACGTGTAGAATATTGTTATATTGTTTTGATGTAATCGCAATATTGCAAAAATGGCAACGCCAGAAGGTTTGGAAGTGACCAATGGAAATCACGAAAATGGTGATATGGTGGATGGGAGAGTCTCTGCTGGTCATGACAGTAAGTAAAGTTGTAATTCACATATTGCAAGGCCCTGTTCCCCATGCCTGGTACGAAAGTAATGTTGATGACTTAACCAATAGCCAAGGTAGCCTACTGTGCTAAGGCCCTTTTAGAAAGATTGTTAAATCAAGGTTTAGGTGAGGCCTAGGCTAGACTAACCCATCTTCAGTGTGCATGTGTTTAGAGTATTTAGGCTAGGCTGTATCCTTATTGATACTGATAGGCTGACATGAAACATGAAGTCCATGTTCAGGCTAACTTTAGGCCTCTAGAGTAGCCCACTGTTTAACTTAAGACAACGTTTCATAACGTGGGATGCACATACGCATCTGAGGAGGGGGTTAGGGTTATGAGATAGTTGAGGCATCATTTTTAGGCTAGGGATCTGACTAAAATAAACAATGTAAAACATGTTTTCTTGCCTCATATCTTCTCAGTCAAGGCTCAAGTTACTTTCATGGGATCATGTTTCATGCATCGCCAGTTGCTTTAGTTTGGACTAGGCCTTGGCTAGGGGTATATCATTCGATAATAGGTGCGCATCCAGTATAACAATGATAAAAGGTTGGCATAGGTTAAGAATTAATAGTAATATAAATAATATTAATTCACTAAATTACAAAAGGTTGGGGATGTGCAGTTTCATTCTCATTATTATTTTGATATTTTTAAAATTGTTTTGAGAACAACAAAGCAAAAACTGTTTTAGATTGTACAAAACACCCCTACTTTATAGTGGAATATGAATGGCGATGAGTGGGACATGATCCCTTTCATGGGCTAGCAAGTCCCATATTATTGTGTGTTGTTTCAGTCGTTATTGTGCAATTGAACATAATGAGGGTCGCGAGGTCAGCATTCCGACTGGTTTTGCAGAGTAATGACTTGATACAACCGTTCTACAAATGATACATCACAAGAGAAGTTTGGACAAATTTCATCTCCCTATGGATAAGAGTACACTGACTTGATGAATTAACTTGACATGAGTCAAGAAAACAATTGGTGGTTAATTTCACCTACTTTTGTGAAGCACTAGTATAGCCATGACATGTAGTGCACATCTTAGCTGCCCATTAAATTAGAAAGTGATTGACAAGGGATATTAGACTGTACTGTAGGCTGGTTGCAATAGAATATCATTTCACATTTCAAGCATTACCTCACATTTAAGCAGCAGAAGTTTAAATGAAGCTCAAGAGTGTACTGTATACTAAATAATATGTATTCACTTCCTAATGGCACTATGACATTGAATGGTCTCAGGTCAAATAGCTAGCTCCGTACATATCAGCTCCCATTACTAACTTGTATTAGCCTGGATAAGAAAAACAGTCTGCCCCAAGTTCCAGGTTGAGTTTTGTAAGTGTAATACTGTTAAGTACAGATATGAATCATATTAGACCATGTGCAGAGATTTGGTAGTACTACTAAATCAACAGGAGCCTTTAGTTGGCACTGTCACAGTTGGCTTCAATATGTAGATATGCTTTGTGTCCTGATGACTCAACTGAAGAAAACGGGCTGGAAAGAAAGAGAAAACAAAATTGAATGTACAACAGTTTGATTTTCTATCAGCTAAGATATATGGCCACACCTAGCAACCATATCCCAGAAGGATAGAGCTCAGGTTACAAAAGCTCCCAAGAGTTTTCCTTACTTTTCTCATATACATGTATGTACTGTATGGAAAGTATTTAAATATGGTCCGTTTAAAAGACCTGCTACCTATCAGTCTTTCAAGTAACAAAGTATTACCCCAACATTTTTGATTTCCTTTTACCAGAAGGGGTATAGTCGAAAATAGCCCCCCCCCCCCAAAAAAAAAGTGTTACACAACATATCAATACCATTCAAAAGCTTGAAGGGTTGATTGAAAGTTACTTAAAATGTGGTTGATTTGACATGGATTGACCTAATTTCAACAAAAGTTCTACAATAATCATTACATAGCCCTGTGTACTGAGGGCACATGTATCCCTGCATGGCAGTTAATAATAATAATAACAAATATTGATAATGCGCAAGTATCCACCCAGAAAAAGGGTGCTTAAGGCGCAAAAAGCTTGCCGATTAAAGTGAGTTTTAAGCTTCTTTTTAAAGGAGGAGAAACTCTTCGCTGTCTTTATTTCAAGTGGTAACATATTTTCCACAACCCCAGTGCAGCTACTGTAAAAGATCGATCCCCACGAGAACTGTTTGGATTTAGATTCCCTGAGAAGTAACTTATTATCATTTGAATGCAGATTACAGACCTGTGGGAATATATATTCTTGAAGCACATCAGAGGTATATAAAGGCACCATATTAACATTAGTTTTCCCTGAAACAGAATTGAAATATATTGTAATCTGTCAGTTATTGAAAGTCGCAAAATATCATCCATTAAGTGTCATTTTGGACCATGTATGTATTAGAGACTGTTGACGGGAAAGTCTGGTGTATTATAACTCTGTTAGGGGTTGGGGAGTTGGTTGGGGGAAAGAGTTAGACCCAATTGCCTAACTCTCTCTGGGTACATCCATATGCTGTCATTTTAGGCCAATTGCCTAATCTCTGGGTACATGTAAAAATTTGGAACACCAGGCAGAATGTGCAAGAAGAATAACAGTATGTGCACATTTGAACGTGCAGCCAATTGTTGGGTAGTATCCTGTCTTGACTTATGCCATTGATGGAGGGCCCCCCTTGCCCTCTCTCTTGCCCTCATCCTCCCCCTCCCGAATGACCAAATTCTGTTACCATGTTTACTGTACAGTAAACTGACTGTCAGTGGTAATGATATTGTAATGGTTTGACTATTGTCTGAGTGATGTCAGGACAATTTCATGATGCTAGAGAATTTGAGATCTCCAAGATCTATGAATCACTTGATAACAGAGATCATTATTATTTTTCTTTTGGCTCAAGTGGAATTATCTCAGTCCTGATTGAACTGTGGATGACACCAATTGCACTCCACATAAAGCCACTCTGTGCCAATTGATATTACTTTCCAAAAGTTGGCCAAGTTTGACCTGAGAACAATCAGTCACTTAGCTGGTACAAATATTTTATGTCAGCCAGATAGGATTTCAGGGCTTCTTCACAACAACAGGAAAGGGTACTCATATTGCCTTCAAAGAGTTATATTGTGCCAGGGCACCAGTGATGTGGCTGTTATTTCAGAGAGGAAACAATTGGGGGGCCTCGGCTTTCCCTCCACCCACTTTTCGTGATAATCAGACTGTTTACAGATCTATGTGTGTTCGAAGGTCTTGTCTTACAATGTTCCTAGATAATTTGTAACCTGCATTGGATGCACTGCGGGTAACATTTTTGAGAAATGCTTCGGAACTGGTCGGATTGGTTAAGTGGGTGTTGTGATTTGAAATTTGAAAGTTTTTCACAATGTTAATGTTATTGTGTTACTCTGGCATGCTTGTTCAATCCTCTTGCAGTCGAATGATATCAGTTCCAAACTATCCAAAAGATCATGTTTAAGCCGAGGAGAGCAAAATTAGAATTGAAATGGTGTTTAATTTCATGCCTCATTCGAAGTTACTGGTACCTAGTCTCTACAAGTTCAATGGGTAGCATGGAATTTTAGTTTGGGTGAACTACATATAGGTAAATGAGTCTTTCTTCAAGTTCATTTTGGTTCACTTTTGGATTTACTGCATCGCACCATCTCCATCTGTCAGATATTGTAGTAGCATTGGACATTTCTCGATGATCTGCCGACGTGATTTCAATGGGATGTTAAACGTACGTTTCCCGCTCATCTTCAGTGAGCTCTAGCCAAACGTAGAATAAATGATGGATATAAACTGGAATAAAGCTGAAGAAGTCGTATCGGTGTTTAGCGATTTTGCTAACGGGTTGATAAGTCCGAGGTATCTAACCAATGTGAGAGGTGGAAGAGATGCAGATGAAGTGCCTAGGAGGCGGGCCTTTTCTTTTGCAGTGTCGGAGGTACCTAGGGATAGACACCCTTCATTGAGGGACACCTGTTGGATCTGTAAGTTTAATACAGTTTGTTGAAATCTTTCCGACGGTCTTCGTTGAATGTTTTTACAGCACAGGGTGTTGATACCCAGGGTATCTACTTTATATTTAGACGATGAATGGAAAGTTGTTAATGGCTATAATGGCTTTATATTTGTTTCTGTGTTTTGGCATTAATTTCTGCTAGTCTTATAGACATCGTGTTCACTTCACAAGAGTTGAGATGATTTAATGATAAAGCCTTTAGTTTATTAATGACAGGGACACTTTGTCCTAATGTACAGTAACAGAGTATTAGTAGCTTTGCAGTTCCACTTTCATCTTCAAATTCAGCGATTGAAGAGTAAACATGGTAATTATGTGCATGTGATTCATTCCAACAATCAGTACGTACTGTACGTACTAGGAACAGTATTCAAGAGAACTGATGTTTTCACATTTCCAATGTTAGGCTAGTTGAATTCCAAATGTTTTATGTTTCAGTACTGCAACCTTGGTAAAGCACAGTGGATAATTTAGTGCTCAAATTTATTGTAGCTCTTGTGAAGCCTCTGAGTTGTTTGTCTGTAAATGAAAGACTATAGGTTCTGTGCAAAACAGTTTAGTGTAAAACTTTGGACTTTGCTTAGCAATGTGACCATTTTCCATCTAGCATTTTTATGATGCGATACTGGACAAATTCCTCCCTGAAGTTACTTTGTTTTGTGGTTTGTCCAAAATTTGTAAATCATTTCGGAAAATATGTAAAATGATCTGCACTGTACAGCAAATTCATGTTGTAAAAGTGAATCCAGATTGGGTATTTACTGTACAATAGTAGGGTCTGAAAAAATTTAGTCTTGTGCCCGTGGATTTGCTCGGACAGCTATTTAAAACTTACTTAGTTATTCGTGACTAGACCAGATTTAGAGTGAAATATGTAGTAGA
Organism: Apostichopus californicus; assembly: GCA_020650975.1. NCBI lineage: Eukaryota > Metazoa > Echinodermata > Holothuroidea > Aspidochirotida > Stichopodidae > Apostichopus > Apostichopus californicus. Next base: position 99,155 of record JAIPMN010000066.1, on the reverse strand, counting down.
CTGCTATGGCTTTCAAAGTGTGAGATTACTGGTAGGGTAATAATTCCACACTTAAGAATTGGAAACGGATGGACAGCAATTGACCCATTGAAGTACAAATCGCTTCCATGGTTACGGGTTTAGTAATCTTTAATACAAAAGTAAATAGAGACTTGGGTCAGTCTGTGATATTTTGAAAGTGCTACATTGTTTAACTGTTCTTGTTTGAAATTTTAAGTTTTATCGTTGAAGTTCTTGTAATTTCCAAAAGGAAAGTTTTGATTATTTCATATCAGTTAAACTTGTGACATGATTGCGCATTAATTAAAAAAATGAAAGTTGTATTAAAGCTTAAGAAATTGAAGCTAGTATCTGTCCAACTGGAAAGCAATCAAGAGAATAGAATGACAAAGAAATAATTTTAGTACAATGGAATGGAAGAAAAGAAAAACAACAGCTGGAGAGAAGAAAGAATACTGACAGAATAAGTGTCTAGTCCTTAGTTAATTTGTAATTCATTTATGCATCCAGGTACTGAGGGACATTTTTTGTGAAGCTAAATTTAGCTTTGCATTGTCTCACCATTGTAAAGTTAAATTAGGAGATGGTTTGTTTTAAAATCAATAAACACTAATTAAAGTAAACAAAGATTGTGTAGTACTTTTCAAATTCTTGGTAATTTCTGGTCTTTTTTTCTTAGTTTATGTCAGAATTTATTTCCTATTTGTGGCCTGGCAAAATAAATCTTTACAACTTGGGATAAACTGAAGCGTCTCTGCTGCAATTATTTACTCGCTAAATCATACAGCAGGAACAAGATACACTTAAGGATCTTTTCTGCAATTTTGATGAACAAAGTATACATGTACAGTTTTAGTTTAGGCAAGGTACAGTTCCCCTTTTATATTTTTGCCAACCAGCAGGCGTAGGCTTGTCTGCCCCTCCCCCTCCCCATCCCCATCCCCATCACCATACCCATCACAGACTATACTTTAAAATTCATTTCAATGTTCTAGTCAGCTCATGTAGCAGCTGCATTTGGTACAGCAGATTCATATTTGAAGGTCAACTGCAGACACAAGTAGTAATATGAGTACAACATCTGGATTACTAGCTCAAATACATTTCCTCTTGCTACAGTATGAGTACAAGTCTGTAAGAGAGGGTAAGAGCACTTGAGTTTGCACTATTATCTATTCTACATTCCAATTTTGTCCCAACAACTAGAACGAGTACATATTCATAGTAAATATGAGTTTGAGTATGTACAGGCAAACTTAGTACAGGCAGGTCTGGTCTACTGTGAGTTGTGCTGACCCATGGCGCAAAAATGTTTAATGTTTTGAAGACCATCTCGTGTGGAGAAATGGCACCAGGTTTCTGTGGATGAAAAGCCCACCTTACTTCAACTGACCACTGGCCAGGACCCAAACCTAAGGCCACTAAGCTGTGGTTTAGTTGGCTTCAAAGGCCTCCCGTCTGCTGTACCATAGCATTAGTAATGTTGGCCTTAAACCGAGGAATAAGTTTCTTAATTGAATACAAAACATTGAGAAGGATCAACAGAGTTTGTTAATGACAGATCTGTATATCCAGGTATGCCATTGGATTATGAAAATGTAGTTGAAATGCATTCAACCGACTATATCTCTAGCTTAAGCCTAGATAAAGAGGCAAAAAGAACCACTAGAACGTATAAATACAAAATATATATCTCTCTCTATTTCTACTTGAATGAGAAAATGTATGATTCCAAAGGAAAGTTTGATGTAAGCTATGCCCAGGATGAAAGGTCCACAGTTTACATAATCTATAGTTTGACTATTTTCAAGTATCATTTAAAAAGTTTTGCATAATTTGTATATTTAGCTTCAGAAGATTTGACACAGGTCATACTCAGCGACCAACCTTTAAGTCCAGTGTTCTTTGACCAGCTGTAGGTACTGTGCCAACTAGAGCTCTGTATAGACCATGCTGCAGTCTAAGAGAACAACCTCATCAGGACATCAGAAATACTGGTTTGTCTTACGAAGTAGCGTTGCAGTTTTTTCATTGCAAGTTTTAGATAACGATCACATTCTATTTTTGTCAAACAGCCGAGAATGAAGACTTACCTCACCGTACCACTGCCGACGAGATGGACGCGGAGAGAATGAAGAACGTGGCATACCAGTACTTGTGCCACTTGGAAGAAGCCAAAAAGTAAGTTTGGATAAATATATACGGTTCTCAATTTGCCGCCATACAGGAAGTTGCGTTGCTTCCTCAGTCTAAATCGAGTCGGTGTGGTCACCAAGTGAAACTAACAATTCTGAATTGGATACTTCTGAAAACTGAACTGATACAGATTTGTGTGGAGAGTATATCTTGTTTTTTTCCTTTCCTTTTTTTTTTTTTTTTTTGGGTGGAGCTCCTTTATGTACTCGGATCACTTCTCTGTTTTCGCTTGTAATCATATCCGTGTAGATTCTAGTGTTATGTTACATGGTTTGATTATTTTAATAATATTACATATATGTATGTTTATACTTGGATTCTAGCAAAGCATGGCTGTGACGGATTGACGGTAATGACCTCATACTCACTTCTCATAGGTGTGTCGTGAAGCGTAGATGCCATTTATTATTGTAGTTCTGTGTACTAAACGGGTTAACTTTTTTTTTGTATCATTTGAAAAAAAGAAAAGAATTAAAACTTTGAATAGACTGAAAACTCAAATCTGTGAAGTTTAAACTTTTACATAAGGAATATGAACGGTTTTCTCACTGCACAGCGAGCAGGATTTTAAACAGCTTAGGCTTTATAGAGCGTGCAAAGGGTTTCCCATTGGAGTACAGTAGGTGTTTTTTCAAGTATTGGGTTTTAAATGGAGAGAGCAAGGATACAAAAAGAGAAGGAACTGAAGGCACAGGAATATTTGATGCGATTAGAAGAGGCCAGAAGGTAAGCTGAGAATTTGTTGTTACCAAATAATTTTTCTCATCATTTCCTTCCATTGTGAGAAGTTGTTTGCAAACAGGAAAGTTCAAAAAAATAAAAACCACATTTGGCATGTAGGATACTGTAACTGAACTGGCCCTGTGATCCAGGGGTGTTGTTGGTAAATGATATGGTAAACCTTTATACATGCATGTACAGTGCCTCAAGTTTGTTGCTTGTCAATTTACTGTAGAGGGGCTTATGGGATAGAGCTCTGTTCAGCTTTACTGTAAATTGTCTGAAAATGGTGGGAAGGTGGAGTTGGGATGATAGAGTTACAGTGGGATGATGGAGTTGGGATGGTGAAGGGAGGGATGGTCACATGGAGGAGGGGAATAGGGGTCTTTGTGAGTGTTTCTAGTAAATATTAATGGTTGAATATCATTTGGTAGCAACACTGTATGATGCAGCCTGTTTTACATGCTCCTTTCCAAGTATTATCGTACAGTACCAATATATTACTTCTATATCAGTTATCATTTATATATGGTGAATGGCAGGGAACTGGTGCATGCACTGCACAGTAGGATGGATGTCTTTAAATGCGGTAACTGCTTAAGGCAAGTCAATTTACTTTGACAGCTTGAACTCATGAACAGTTAGTTAAGTAATACACTGTAGGCTTGAACCAGGGTAAATGGTAGGTACTATAGGTTTAACCTGACATGTGTGCCTCAAAGTAGCTATATATGTATTGTATAGAACCTATGGGATAGCAACCTATGGGATAGCAAGTAGCTATATATGTATAGAACCTATGGGATAGCAACCTATGGGATAGCAAGTAGCTATATGTATAGAACCTATTGGATAGCAACCTATGGGATAGCAAGTAGCTATATGTAGAACCTATGGGATAGCAACCTATGGGATAGCAAGCAGCTATATGTATAGAACCTATGGAATAACAAGTAGGATTAAGTATTGTCTGAGTTGTCTTCTAAGAGAGGCTTTGACAGGTGTTTCTTATGTACATGTATACATATTTGAATGACTATTGTATTAGCACTGTACATAAGCAGCTCTGGACATGCCCCACTCTACAGTATATATACCATATTACTTTATCAGCTCTCATAGGTATGTGATAGGGTTGGGCTCATTTACAATACAGGATACATTGTACCTTATTTGGTAACCCTTGCTTTTAGCTGTTCAACATATTTCGACATCTTCCCCTCATGAACAGTGAATAAGGTATGAGTCATGTTTCATTGGCTTTATATTTATATAGGTTTTGACATGTGTGTGAGGTAGTTAAGTGTGTACTGTAAGCAATCCACACTTTCATCCACTTGGAGAGATATTGTATATAATATATATGTACTGTGTATTGTATGTACTGGGAGTATTTGACCTTAGCAGTGACCTCCTGTTGTACCTACCTATACTGTACACACATCTACTGTACACACTGTTGTTCATATTGTAGTGCAGTTTCCTTTCTGTCTTCTCCCATTGGATATGACATCACCAACCTGAGACCCTATATTTTGGCAGCTGTTAACCAAGTTTGGTAGTTTCAGAGTTCAGTATAGCACTGTGTGTCTGTAATATTATATTTAATTGTCACAGTAAGACTATTTGGTGTGGAAAACAGATTGTTGGTCAGTGAGAACAGTGGACAAACCAGACTTGTTCCCGTGAGAACAGTGGACTTCCATTACACACCTGTAGGTTTTCACTAGAAGTGTGCATTGATGCAATCCAAACCTATTGTATTACAATGCTATTTATATAAAGTAGTAGCAAGGGTCAAGATGCATGATTGAAAAACAATACATAATGGTTTTAAAGTCCCATAGATTCTGTACAGTTGATTATTACTGTACAATACAGGCCATTCGTACCCACATATTGCTGCCAGCAAACCTTAGATACACTGTGAGCTGGACTAGACTGACTTGCTTAAATACACAACATGTATACTCTTCTGTCTGGAGATACAGTATTGTTTTGTATGTAATTTAATGCATTTAAATTGGACTTTTCTAAGTAAATGAAGTTAATGAACAACAGAAATTTCAGAAATCTGACTAGGAAATTATAAACAATTGCAAACAATAACTTTACTGTGCATAAAATTTAAGAACATTAATTGCCTATAGATACTTGTTATATGCCATTTGTTGGTCACATGGTCATGGATGTGACAACCTGATATGAAATCTACTTATTACTATATGAGATGATGATGAAATCAAGTTTCAGTGTTTAACAGACAGGCAATCTATCTTTAACAGGAACCATTGCTACTGTATATATATCTCAGCGCTTCACGAATCCTCAAACACAGTGTAGAAGCTTAGCCAGAAACATGTAACTCGGACTGTTTATAGCACTGGAAGTGTATTCCGCAATCAGAAACCTTGAAAGTTGCGAAAGCTGAACACCGAAAGGAAATTGCCAGTTTAGTTCATCAGATTAAATGATGGTTACATGTGGACATAATATTCGTAGTGAAAACTGAGCTGGATTATCAATTTTAAATGCACTGTTGGTGATGCTTTCAGGCAATAAGATAATTGATAAACTATAAATATGTAATGAAGTAACCAGCTTGAGGCAAGACAATTCTAAAAATCAAATTAAATGGAAACTGACCGTTATGGGTCGTGTACCTCCAGTAGCTCGCAAACATTTATCAATTTGAATAAACTACATCTGACTACAAGACTGTTTTGTGTTTATTTCAAGAAAGTTGGATAGCAGCTCTAGTTGTTAATAAGTACACACAGGGATTGCTACGGACTCCGGGTTATATACAGATTGTCTGGTGCCCGGGTACTTGCCAGAAAATTTATTTTGACATGACTGTAAGCCACAGACACTGTTTCAAATCGTGTCATATGTTACATACATTAATATGTACAGTATTACACAGCCTACTGTATGTTCCGATTACAATGTCCATTCCATGTGAAATTTATTGCGCAGTGGAAATTAACCCTTTCATTTTTGTAGTTTATAGGTAAACAGCAGTGCAGTATTTCATTGCCTTTTCAACTTTACTTTACAGTAACTTGGTTAAAATTCCATTCTAGTCAATTTGATTTTCTTTTAAGTATGAGTTGTTTTTAATTTTGATTTTCTGGGTGATCAACAATAAATGCATGTAATACATTGATTAATATGTCCTTTCAATATCTGCTACTCAGTAACCGTAGAAATTGCCAGAACAGTATTTAAACTTCAACTGAATGTTTGGGGACACTTATAGTAGGTATATTATCAGTAACACCCAACAGAAGCATGTCCCTGGCTTTCAGTTAGGCTTTATTACTTTCTGTTTGGCTAGTACACTAGTACAAGAAATGAATACAGCAGAGATGGGCACAGCTTTTTTTTAAGTAGGTTACAAAATACATTTGCTACCAAATCATTCCTGACTGTAATCTGATTGTATGTATTAGCTAAATAGTTACTGCACATGTATTATAGTGAGTTGGAAATCTCAACGAAATATCTTGAATCATAATCATTTATCAGGCAAAGAGAGAAAGACAGCACAAAAAGTGGCCCGGCTTTCATTATAGATTTTCTATTACTGTATGTATTACTGTCCATCTATTTACCTCTATAGGGATGGAATTAAAAAGGATCAATTGGGATTTGGGATATCCCCAGTACTTCTGTGAGTTTGAGTCAGGGTGGTTTTATTGAGCTCCCTGACCAGTATTCTGTGGTTTATTAGTGTAACATGTCTGCTGCAAAAAACACCAAAGACTTGTCACTGACTGGGTTGCATTAAAGTTTTGGGAGGATTAATGATTATGAACTGTTTGTTACTCAATTTTTCTAGTAACAAAGTTCAAAAAGAATAGAATTTAGTAAACACCCTGGCATTTGCGAAGCAGGGTTTGACTGTGATGGGCTACTTTCTATTCGTATTGATTTCAATACATACTGTACTGTGTCTTTCATGGTTGCCATCTGTTATCAACTTGTACTGTGTGATTAGTTTAGAAGCATTTGAATCATCTGTGACTTCCAATCAAGTTGGAGGTCAGGTTAGGCCATAGCAATGTGTCCTGCTGGTATCTTTTTTGCCCACTGGCAATTTTTCTCACAACAAAGTGAACAAACCCACTCTTTTTCAATAATTTTCTTTGGTGAGTCAAGAAAATCAGTTTTGGTATCACAGCATCATTCATCGGATTCAATCCTGTGTGCTCAAGGTTTGTCAAAAGCAGTCACTTTGGTCAATCCGCACTTGAGTTTTAATTCAATTGGTCGGCCTGTGAGTCAGACTACTCCCTGTGCTCTGTGCAGCTTTAAGTCATTCTCACCCCGGAGTGAACAGGTGGGGTAGCAAAGGCCATATTTCAGTTAGTATTTTATTGACCATATTATTATATTTAGTATGAATATGAGAAAAGAAAAAAAGGAATGTCAGCTTGGTTATAGGGTTATTGTAGTGGTGGCAGTTGAAGGGGAAGACTACAACATTTCACACTGTGAGTTAAGACCGTCTGATTCTCAGTGACTTATTTCTAAATTTAGAAGGTTTCTTGGTGATGTCATCATCGTGGTAGATCTGCACTTTTGTCAAGGTCGGCATTATTGGTCTAAACTTGTGGCGTGCTGAAATTTTTAAATGTTTTCAAATAGTGCTCTCAGGACTGGTGATTCTATCCCTTTGTCCCTTGATTCCTAGCCGGTGATGAGTGTGGACACTGGATATTAGTAAAGGAAAAGCCTTTAATTAGGGTGGCAGGGCGGGGGATATATATAACGCTGCGATAAACTTTCCATGATTCCCATCAGGATTTGTTTTTAACTTTCCACATCAGATAGGGATTTAGAATTTACAATGTTTTGGACTTTAAAATTAATGATTTTCAATGATTTGAGTTCTTCAGTTCTTTTGCCAGGACTATAAAACTCTGCAAGGATGTCTTGCAATACAACCTTATAATAATAATATTAATAATGGGTACTCATATCAGGTACATTAGTTCCCTTTGAGTAACACACAGGGTCTTGTTGTGTTGGCGAGCTGTTAAGTGTGTACTTCCATGTCAATGTTGTGGTACTGCATGTATGTTTCTTTCAATTCCAACACTATAGTTCATGTTACATGTATAATGATACTTAACTGTATACATAGCCACATTTAATTGCACATACATTGTTAGTAACAACAAGGTTTTGAAGTCAGGTTTTCATCCTCCTTCATCAGTTGGGCTTAAATTGAAAACCTTGACATAATCCATGACTCATTGATAAAATTGAAGTTATTTTTTCTGTAGGACATTTCATTTGATAATGTCTGACACTAATGACCCCACTGGACTACTTCATTACCTTTGGATAGGCTTATTGAACTACTGTAAATACTGTACATCTTGGGATGCCTGGGGACTGCTTCTTGGCATGAATGAATGAGTGAATGGATGGATGGATGAATGGAAATGGAATTATTTTAAGCACAGAAGCACACCATACTTACAGTATAAAAGCAGGGAATAGCACTGAACTTTATTGTGTGTGTACATTGACATAGATAGTATTTGACTACTTTGAACTTATATTATCATCAGGGAAATAGCCTTGCAAAGCAGAAACGACTGCTGTCGGGCTTCCCGCAAGAGCAAGGAGGCATTGACGTAGAAGTGGGTTAGTGGGAGTTTGATGCTAAAATGTTAACAATTCTAATACAGTGCGTGCGATAAATTTCAGTTCATATACATATATATTGAATGGAACTCTAGAGATAAGCATCGCTGCTTGTAACTACTGAGGGGTGAGCCATGACCCATCAAATCCCCCACCTCTCACAATCAATGCACTGAATGCATGGAAGCTACAGTAGCTTTGACTATGGATTTGATGTTCGGGAAATGACTAAATCCATCTCCATTGGCAGATAAATTGAAAGATGTTCCACATCATGAATTCATGATGCATGTGTCCACCAGTAACACATCTAGGGTTTTAACTACCTGTATGACATTCTACTGTATATTGGAGAGAGATGTCATTGCAGGAAATTAGTCATTTCCTTTCACTGAGTTGTTGATGTTATATCGATTCTTTTGTTACCAGTTTCCTGTTACTTTTTCTCTCATCTTGCAGGTATTATATTATTTAGCTAAAAGGTTAATTCATATGAACTCATTGCTCTATCCAGTGTATCCACACTGAGGAACTTCCGAATACAATATATTATTTTCCAGATCTCTGAATTGAGACTCCTTTGACCAAATGGCCATGCAATCGCATGGTATTGTATCAACAAACTGAAATGATCTTAACGCTTTTAAGTTTCTTTTTCTTGGTTTATTAATACATACATTTTGATGCTGTTTAGTCGCTGACAGAAATTTTGTAATTTGTCAACCATTGTTGCTGTAGAGCTCTAGTAATTGAGGATATTGAACCATGGAGTCTGGTTATTGTCTGGTTATGTCTGGTTATGTCTGGTTATTACTTCAAGATTTAGGTACTTATTAACTTGACTCTACAGTGAGCACAATGGCTATGAGGTTGACATTATCAGTATAGTGTTAATACTGTACATCAGCAGGATACATCCGATACAGTAGTGTGTAACTGTTGTTTTGTAGTAAATTTGCTGGGAATTTACATCAAAATGTTGGAACTCACCATGATCTGGAATCTGGATCAAAATCAGCTAAAGTAAACATTGAAAATGGGATACAAAAAGAAAACTTCTTTGAAGAAGGTATAATTTAGTGTAAAGATACACATTTTGAAAAGAAATTTTGAGATTTATAAAATGCATTTTGGGTAATGTCTGAATTACTTTCAAGTAACAGCTTTTCCATGTTCCAAATTGTAATAAACTTGTGCAGAAATTTGGTCAGTGTACAGTATGTAGAATACTGTACTGAATGTTGTCGAGATGCATACATCGGATCTAAGATAGTCTCTCATTTAGTTACCAAACACCTGTATATTTAACAGTTTATTGTATATCCCAGCTCTGTTCTACTGTACTGAAGTTTATAGTAAGTCGCTGGTAAGTTTGCCCATAGTCATACTGTAGCTAAGATTTTGCTAATACTGTGGAAATGGAATGTTACTAACTGGCTATTAAAGGAATATCTTGCTTTTATATTCCTTGGCCAATTTGAAACTGGTTGACTCAGATCTCAATAGCACTGTAAATAAATTGTTAAGTTTAACCTTCATTGTCATGAAAAACTTTATGATGAGTATACGGAATAGAATTATGGGGTATCTTTTCTTGTGCTAACACTGTACTGGTAACCGCCAAGGTATATTGTGTTTACTTTCCTTTCAAGTTCAATTACAAGCACTTAGTGAAGTAGTGTTATGATTTGAGTCCAAACAAGGGGTACCATGGAGGCTCAGATGGAGCGTGCACATTTCAGAAAGATTTGATTGCTGTATTATAGGTACTGTATATGGGTACTTGTAAGTTGTAACTTTGTGTGAATACCTCAGATGTACCTCTTGAAAATCTTTTTTATTTCCCTTACATGGCAAGTGGCCGTTAAAAAATAAATATTTCCATCGATCGTATGAAACAGTTGCTGTTTTTGAAATACTGTAACTATTGTGCCATGCAGATGATGTGCAGGTCTTTTATCATGGAGGTACAGTACACTGTCTTTAACTGAGATTTATCAAGCTAACACAAAATAAATCAGTGACTACTTGCTTACTATATATGTAATTCATAAAGTTATCCTTGATTCAAGATTGTAACTTCTTTCCACAGGTGGATTGAAGCCTGTATCAACGAAGAATTACCACCCACAACAGAGCTAGAAGAGGCCCTCAGAAATGGGGTATATTTGGCTAAACTGGCCCACTTTTTCGCCCCCAATAAAGTTCCCGTGAAGAAGATCTATGACCGTGATCAGACTAGATATCAGGTTAGTGTACTAAGTCGGTGAACATATTTTACTTAACAGTAATTGATTATATAGCAATGACTGTGAGTGTTTCCTGGAGTTGATTACTCATAAATTGTATCAATTATTATGTTTAATATTTGTATTAATCATGTTGAAGTGCTGTAAGTATTGAAGGTGTGATACCAATAAAGATGTTTATGGTTTCCTGTGTTAAAGAACAGTAATTGCTGGCTTGAAAAGCTCATTCTGTGTTGTCCATACAGTACAGTAAGGTAACAAGTTTTGGATCAAAGTGGAGAGACTGAACTTCTTGCAGTCAGGTTGGCGTGTTGTGCGTCTGTGACACTTGCTTGGGTTGGTGATAACTCAACAATGATCAAATTTGTCATACTTTACAATGGTGATTTATTATAGCGAGGTGTGCCCTAGCATTTTTGGGGCTGACCTCATGAATATTAATGAGGTTATGAGGTCAAATGTAAACATCTATACATTGCAACATCCAACCTAAAGTCAAATTGAACCAAGCTAAGTGTACTTTTTTGGGGGATCATGTGGGCCAAAAACTTCCTGGCCCAATTTGGGCTGGGTTGGCCAAAATTTTATTCCATATGCATTTTGGGACACAATCTGTGGTCCCAAATTTGTGGGCCAATATGTTTGGGACCATTGTGGCCCGCATTTTCTTTACATTGCAAATAACTCTGAAACCTTATGTCAGATTGTAGCCAAACTTGGTATACAGTTGTTGGTTAATAGCTAGTGCATGTAGGCGATCTGGGCCCCAAAAGTTCTGGGCCCATTTTTGGGATCGGTGGGCCCAAATTTCATTTTTACCTCAAATGCATTTGGGACACATTCTTTGGGCCTGAATTTGCCAGGCCCAATGTTTTTGGGACCATTTGGCAAAAGGCCAAAATTTTAAAGAACTTTGCAATAACTCCACAACCTTAAATCAGATTGTATCCAAACTGTTGTTGTTGTGAAAAGTTATGTATTTGTTCAATATGATAATAAAAAAATATATACAGACATGGAGATAACAACCAGTTGCTGATTCTTCAGAAGAAAGAGAGAGGATGAACCTTGTCCAAATTTATGCACATACCTTTGAGACTTGAGACTTGATTCCCACTTCTGTACATAATTGCTACATGCATGTGATTACAGACATGTACAACTTCCTAGCTACCAGTGTACAATACTCATAATAAACAGTGTACATACTGTACAGTAGTTCTTGTGCATTGCTTACTCAACACAGTACAGTAACTGTCCAGGTCTCCAGGCAGTTGTAGAGCCAACAACTTCCTGATCTAACTTGGACTATGAATAAACAATGTTTTACAATTGTTAGCACTGCTTTGGTCTGTGTACAGGAGGTGCTAGTTCCTCCTGCACCTTCATCATCCCCCCTCAGCCCAACTCCACCCCCTCCCTCCCTTCCATCCAATTCATCCCCTAATGAAAAGGAACTGAAGTTAACTTTGCGGTGAGTATGTTACTGTACGACATAGTAAAAGCACCTTTGGTTGTTTGTAACATACAGTAACATGTTACTCACTTTACTCTGCCAGGGAGTGTACAAAACTGTGGACCACCTTGACCTGAGGTAAATTTAGTCTGTATAAAGAGATGGATTGCTTTGATGCTTTGTACTTTGATATATACAGTAAGCAAACAATCAAGATAAACTAGAGATTACAGACAGTGACGAGACTACAGGAAGGTTAATCAGGGTTATAAGGCTGAAATGGCAATATGTGACAGAACTTGTTACCATGTACAGTATGGTGATAATGGTGGCATTACGTCAATGAATGTAAAAGAAAGAAAAATGTTCCCATCCTATCGGCCTAGCGTGAAGAGTATTCTTCACACTCTATTACTATGTGTATTCTGTACAACCTGCATTTCCAAAGTTTGGTTAGACTATAGATTCATGAGCAAATATAAGAAGAAATTCCAAAGCCAATGTTTGCACAGCCTTAGTTATGTGAACTTAATGCTTTTGAAATTGATGAATCATTTGAAATTTTCCATAGGAATCATTCATCAAACGGAGTTGGCAGGTTCATTTGTACCATACCCACAAAAAAAAAAGGTCAAAAGTTTCCAAACAGAAATTTATAGGTCACTAGACAATGGTAGATTATAGGCTAAAATAAAATAACAGAAATGTTGTGGTATTATATAGTTCAAGTCTCTCATTGTCTTTAATCCTCACTCTCATTCTTTCCTCCCTGACCCCACCACTCATTCTCCCATCTCCCCCTTCCCCCTCCCCCAATATATATTCATAGGATATAGGCATGGTTTTATATGTTTGTCCAAAACGTAGAACATTACTTTCACTGAAGTTGTTGGTGCTGAGATGGTAGTGCTCAGATGGTGTTTTCTCAGAGTTTGGGTGCTATCAGGGTATGGTGGAGTGGTTCATCTTCCTTCTCATCGGGTTGTTATTTTAAGAGAGGTATGGGTGCTATCAGGATATGACAGAGTAATCTTTCCTGCTTGATGGTTTTGCTCTGAGAGAATGGGTGGTATCGTATGGTGATACTTCCTGTCCGATAGACTGTTGTGTGCTACATGTAATTATAGACATGGGGTACTTCCTTACCCAAGATGGGGTCTTTGTAGTATTGTCAATCGATACAGAGATCATGGGGTTGAAGTCCTATAATTTTATCTATATTTGAATCTCCAAAAATCTCATATGACTTTATCTCTCGATATTTTCAGCCATCAGTTGATGTTTCACTGGTTTCTTCTTACTTACAGACCCTACACCATTGTTCATATATAGTAGACAATACCAGTAAAATTTTCCCCACATTGTATCAGAAGTAATGGCAAAGATCTACTATACTGCACTGTACCCTATTAATAAATACCATGATATCTGCTTTCTGCATTTATTTATACCTCCATTTGCAAGAAGTATTGAGGAACTACCAGCAGCTAAAACCTTTGTGAGCTAAGATAATAGGCATGGTAACAAGTTACACAAATGTACTTTAAGGTTCCAGATAGCCAACTGAAATATTCATCATTTATCATACAGTACCGTACATAATGTGACAACTGTTGAAAACAGCAATAGTATTATTATGGTCTATGATATGATAGCAGTGAATGAACTACTCTTCTATACATACATCACAGAATCACACCTGTTTACCATTTCCATTTTCTGCTTTGTGGTTTGAACCTTAAACCTCTTTTCTGCTAGTCTTCGTAGTTGTTAATTGTTCGTTGTTTTTGTGTATTGTATACGGGAGTGCACATCTTCAAGCCCCTGCCGGGTTTCTGTGCACTTTCTTTCACCTCATTTATGCTATAATTTCTGTTATTACAATTTATGTTATGTTGAATCTGTCGTGTTTATACCTGAAGTGATAAACCAAATAAACCGAATTGAAACGAAATGGGTTGCATTCGATAAGGTGTGGACAACCACACATTTTGTCTTATAATATGTGAGGGGATTGTAAAAGGCAGTTAAATGTGTGTTGACATCTAATTTGAATATATATGAGTGTCACTGTTTGATTGGCTGTACAATAGTACTGATGACCTTCAACATTACTCTCTCTGGCCATTCCTCCTTCTTTGTCCTAATTCCTAAAGATCCGTGTCCTTCCAAATCTACAACTTGGCTATGTACATGTCTCGCAGGCACCTTAAGTTTTCAAGTTATGTTGCATCCTGTTGGATCGCCTTCTTTCCTTGGTTAGTGACTTAGGTAAATGCCTGGGAATTTTGTTTCTGGTTACAAGACAGTTACAGAATCAGGAGGAAAGTATCGAGTGTCTCGTTTCCAGTGACACGTATCCAGTGAATAGGACGTATCCAGTGACTGGAAGTCAAGGTCAGGATCATGTTACTTGAAAATTTATGTCAGCATATAGATGACTTGAAAAAATGCTGGATCGTTGGAAAAAGTTATTCTTGTTCAGGCTTCCTCGGGTCCCAGTGTAAGAACTTTATCAGTTATAGGCTAGAGTAATCAGAGTGTGTATGTATAGAAGACAGGTAAGTAATGTCATTAATAAACATAATACGTAACCTGAATGTTATCAGTATAATTATTCCCTAAGTGATGGTCGGCAAAGTGGGAGGGTGGGAGAGGGGAGGGGGGAAATGGTGGATGGGTACAACCCAAAGGAGGGTCATGAAACTTTTGGATAGGTGGTAAGATATTTACTTCGCTCCCCGCTTACCTGTCTCCCCACAACCTTAGCACCGCATTCTACCGTGTCTAGTATGCCCTGGTAATCTTTTAACACTGTGCACCCTCACTGACCCCCAGTGACCTCCTTCTTATTTTACCACCCAAAGTGTCTTCGTATTGGGAAAAATTTTTCTCCGAAATTCGCCCGGAATACCTTGGATTAATACGCTAGAGGTTCCTTATAGGAGTTCTAGACTTCCAACGATCTTTTCCAGCCTGATAAGTATCCTTTTCTTGTAGGGAAGGGAGTTTTGGGGGCTGTTTTTTAGTGTGCACTCTCGCCCATGCGTTCGTTTTTTGTTAGCGTAACGTTGTTTTCTCAGGTAGTAGTTCTGCGAAACTACTTCGTTCGTTTGCCTTTCCCGCCTTGTTTACGCGGATAGGCATTTGTTCTCTTGTGTACATGTTTTTCAGCTCTTATACTTCTCTTAAGATGTTTTGCTTGTTTCATGTACTTTTTACGCTTTTTAGTGTTGGTTTCACTTTTGTAGCGTAGTTGTGTCACGTTCCCCTATCCCATACTAGCGGGATAGGCGGTTCGTTTACATTGTTGTTTCCATGTTCATGTTAGGGCGGGAGTCATTGAACTCTTTTTTTGATGTGTTTTCTCTTATATTCTCTTATATTCACGTATATATTTTCATGTATTACCATGTTCGGTGTGGGGAGACAGGTAAGCGGGTCACTCGTAAATATATAAACCAGTAAGTTTTATAATATCTGCAGTCATCAGAAAGTTATCTACAGTTTTTGGAACTTGCCTATGGAGATCTATTCAAATTAAGTTATTTTTTGCAATTTTGGATGACATAAAGATAACAGATTATGTTTTTGGTGGCCTTTTCATTCATGTTTTGAGTGGTTGTCTGACTCGGCACACCAGAAATGAACCTAAAACTCAGCTTAAAGGAGGGGTTCACTGTTGTCATAAAGAGTTTGCCAGAGAACTGTTCTGACTGAAATACTATGGTCACTGTGTGTGTGTCAAGTTGTACAGGAATGTCACCAGGGTAACCCTTAAAGTCAATTTTATGTGCCATTTTGAACATATCATTATATTGATTGTTTGAGATGATCAAATTTTGATAATTTTAGTCGAGTACTCAAGTGTGTAGCTTACGAATAGGAAGGAGTTTGAACTTGACTTAGTTGTCAGCTTGTCATATAGAATGTCTATCTATGCTGAGAATATGAAAGATTTTGTTATCAGTTAAGAGTTTTTATGGTATAAGTGGAAATTAATACTTGATGGACTTGGATCCACTATAAACAAGACCTTTGTATACAAGTTTGTTGATGTGATATAGACTCTTTTATCACATGTCATTGTAGTGGCGTTATATGGGGCAGGGAGGGAAATGGGGAAGGGAAGAGAGATTAGTAGTAGGGGAGAGGGGATAACATCACTTTTCATAATGGAGACCAGGTTTGATTTTAAAGGGTATTAGACAGGCCTCAAAATTATGGCTATTTACTGGCTAAATGCCAGTGGATTTTGACATTTGTATTTGAATAGTTTTCAAAAGCTACTTTCAGGTAGATTCTGATATTTTTGTGAGTTTAAGTTCGACATATTTACTTCACTCATCAGTTACCTGTCTCCTCACAACCTCAGCACTGTCTCTAGAGTGAACTGGTAACCTTTTAATACTGTGTGCCCTCTATGGCCGGACCCTCTGGCCAATGACCTCCCTTCTCATTCTACCACCCAAATTGTTTGGAATGTGCATGTTTGCCCCTGGGATTTTCTTGCAACTTTACTTATTTTGATGCAATGAAATTTTGATGATGTTAAAACAAAGACACGACCAGATTTTCTGTTTGGACATCCAACCTACACATCTCTACTATAGTGTACATCTAACCTACACATCTCTCCTATAGTGTACGTCCAGCCTACACATCTCTCCTATAGTGTGTATCCAGCCTACACATCTCTCCTATAGTGTGTATCCAACCTACACATCTCTCTGATAGTGTACATCCAACCTGCACATCTCTCCTATAGTGTGAATCCTATAGTGACATACTGTTCATTATTATTTTTTTTCCCTTCAGACAATCCAATTTGCTGTTCATGCAGACAACTAAAGTCCTTAAAAAATTTGCCCTGGTACATGTATGCGGCTGTTCTTGTAAAAGAAATTGCTAAGGATCGTTAATTCAGTGACTGCAATAGTACCAAATTCCTTCAGTAAATTTGTACTGTACAATACTCTACATAGCCAAATCACAATGTTTTTATTATCGGTGTACTACCTAACACCAGCGGTATCTATCCTGTACCCCTGACATGTAGTTTATAGTCAGTCTAAAAGTTCGAACTTGAAATGTTTACTAAATGTATAAAGGGGTGAAAGGTACAAGGAGCTAGACAATACCCACAATCTAAACATAACAGTAGGCAGTGAGGCAGTTAAAAAGATAGGTGTGTCATATATGATCACTCGGTACATTCTTTCTAACAAAGTTGTCTGTGTCAGAACTGGCAGAGTTGAAATTCAACTTGTTTATGTGTACAGTACAGCATGATGTAGGCTATAGTCTTCCCGGCTGCCATTTAACAAGTTCTGATACATTTGTGCATTTATGTGAATGATGTTTGTTTTGAAGGCGAATTGGAAGCAGGTTGCACAAGATTTCATGAAGCATGTTGTACTCCCAACAATGAAGAAGTCCTGGATCTGATATAATGATAGTCCTCATGATGATATAAAACATAATACTAATAATAATAATATGTACATAATTTTTATACAGCGCCAAACAAACTATGAAATAATTCTCGTAGCGCTTAACAAATAATAACACCCTCCTTGGTCCTAAAATCCACAACATGAGACTGATTATTGGTCCTAAAATCCACAACATGAGACTGATTATTGGTAATAAAACCATCGTGAAGTTCTGTAGGTAACACAGGTACCTGGGAGATTGAGAGTGAGGAGGCTGACGTAATTTGGAAGCGGTAGGATGTTATTTGATTCAATATTTCCTGGTGAGACCCAGAATGAAACCAACAAGGGAGTTCCTTTTGTGGCTTCCGGTGTATGACACCTTATCACCGTGTGTAAATTTCCTCAAAATGGCAGCAGTGTTCTCGAAGTTTGTCAAGGGATAGTCAATAGTTGAGCCTTCTGAAGCCATTCTCCAATCTAGCATATTGCTAGATTGATATGCATGAGTATAATGTGGAGTATCCAGGACAATACTAGTGTATCCAGATGCAGTACTTACAGCATAAAAGTGAAAGGGGATACACTAGGGTACAGGGGTCTCAGTTGCAGTGTCCAAATGTGTCCTTTTTAGGAGATTAGTGGCGGGGAGGAATTACATCAAAGTTGTATTTTGATTTAGAAGTCTTTCAGACAATCGTGCACAAACTGACCAGTGCCTGATCTCTGACCAACATTTTATAATGATGGCTCACATATTGTTTGCTACTTCCTCAAAAATTTGGACTTTTTGCGGCTAAGAAGACTCAGTTTCTAAAAACCTCTTAAGAGAATTTTCCATATTATTCACAAATTTGTTTCTGTTTAATTCTCATCGAAATGAGTGTTGAGGGATAAGGCATTGAATCTAGAGCAACAAGTGTAGAAGCCGATGCCATCTAAAAATGCTTTTCTTGATCTGTCTATCGTATAAATTCCAGACGCAATGTTGACTCTGAATAATGGTATCCAATATAACCTAGTCCTAACGCCTTGCTAGTAATCTGTACAACTTCCATTGTAGCAGTTTACATGCCATTGTACATAGCTCTACCGACGAAAGTTGCTAGATTAAATTTTTTATTTACTTTCAGCCGATTTAATTTTGTACACTTATTTGTCTCTATAACACATAAATACCTTACAATGGTAGAGCTCTATCAATGTACTGGTTAGTCAATTCAATGCAATGCAATAATGGCATAAAGCTATATATGACTACCATGCAGTCTTTGTTCACTGTCAATTCTCTAGAATCATCCTCGCCCACACCAAGTAGGTGGGTCACCTAGTAGGTGGGTGGGTGGATCAGGTTAAAGGGAAATCACATGTAGTGAAGAGGGGAAGTGTTGACACCCAGCAAGATATAGTATATGTGATAAACCATTAAACTCTGCCCTTATCTTGTGTCAGCTATGTGGTCAATAAATAGTTATCCTGGGGTAACTTTGGCATTATTCAAAATGTAATGCAAATGTATACTGTTACAGTATACATTTGCATTACAGTGTAGACTTCCATTGTATGTACTGTGGTGTGAAATGTATACTGTACAGTCTTCCATTGTACTGTGATGACTGTGGAGAACCTAGATATGAATAATGGAAACGGTAACATTAGTGTATTCATTTGCAGGGTTGACATAGAAAGGTGAAAAGTTAGTTCATGAAGGACTTATTTATGGGGGGTTTCTGTCAGACAACCAAGACATTCACCTAAATGTTCATGTCTAAATGACTCAATTTATTTTCCATTGTAAATTAATCTTCTTCTTTCTACAACCAACTTTGCTCGTTAGACAAGGTTCCCTAAAAGGAGTAAAACCAGATATTTTCTCAGGCCCAATAGATAATTCAGTTGTCAGCTTTGATACATGTGTTCTTATTGGATTCACTGTTCATTATTGTACAACCTGTGATCTGTCAACCCACCACTCACAGTATTTGCCACTACTACAGTAATATTGTAGCCCGTAAGCACACAGTTAAACAGACAGGTATGAAGTTATGAACAATTAAATGCTTCTTTTGTTCCACAAGGATAGTGTGATTTCATGTGTAAGGGCTGTAGAATAATGAACATTATTCCATCAATGATCAGGTTTTGTAGAATCAAAGTTCAACCCTGTCATTTTCCATCATTTATCTTATCTAGATTTTGTTGATTGAATATCATCATGTGTTAATATTGTCTTTACCTTTTACAGTCTCGAGGGCTTGTGTTTCGGCATACAGACAACATCATGCACTGGTTCAATTCCATGGAGTTTATCGGTCTTCCCAAGGTTAGTATAAATATATATCTGGTACAGTATATATATCTGTTTGCAACCCTCAAGTCTTGAGGGCTAATATTTACCACCGTTAGTTACAGACCCCCGAAAGTGAAGTATTAGTGATAATAATACATCACTGGCACGTGAATATCACACGAAATGAAAGTATTGATGTCAGATTTTGAAAGTTCAAGCCACAATGGCTTAAATATTCTATTATAATTGATAGTGTGAATGAATAAAGATAATAACTAATCTTTGAAATTTAAAATCTATTTTGAGTTATTAGCCAATTTGATGAATATCACAGTCTTTTCATTCCTTGTGGGATATTGATCAAGAATTCATATTGAAATGAGATATGAGCTGAGAGAGTTGACAGAGAATATGAAAATAGAAAAGAAAACAAAGGACATGAAACCAAAGTGAGAATAATATTAAAATAAAGGGTATTTTGCCCGAGCTGTTTTACTCTTTTCATTTTTTTCACCTGCAAATTTGGAGATTCACTAATGAAGAAGATGCACAAAATTTGGAAAACTTCATAAAAAAAAAGGAGCTCCTTTTATAGATACTTTGGTTTTTAGAATGAAACTGATTGTGGTGTACAGGATGTCACCAGTGGCCATGGTGACAGAATAAGGGAGAGGGGGACTGCAGTGTTATAACGCTTACCAGATTTATCACTCAAGCAAGTCTTAAAGCAATAGTGCTATATTAGTGAGAAGACAGATGAGTTTGTTGCTTGTAAATGCTCACAAAGGAGGGCAACTCGATGATGGTGATCAGAATAGGCCTAATATACTTCGTTCCTCTGTTACCTGTCATTATCTTTCACCAAGTGTGTGTGTATGTGTGCACTTGCTTTGTATTCTGACTGAGGACTTGAACAAAAGAATTCCAAGTCCTTGGGATGTCATTTCAAAAGAATCCTCATAAGAATTCTATTGTTAAGGGTATTGTTTAGGTTCTAGGCTTCTTGAATTTGAACAATGGCAAAAACAGTGGGGTCCTCAGTCTTAATGTAACGCACACCTTGTGCATGGATTTATTATCACAAGCATTTTAGATATTTCTGTATATCTCACAGGAGTAAAGAGTTCATCACCCACAGCTTTATCAGTGGTACTGTAAGCCCTATATGTTAACTGTCAGTCAAATATTTATGTATATATATATGTCAGATTTAAAGTTACAAATTATTCTAAAAGTAATGCTAACATAGAAAATCCTTCAATACCTATAGTAAGGAATGGATCCACCACATGTTATGATCGTTTAGTCCTTTTTCGCAGACGATCATAGCACATTTAAATCATTTGACATTTTTATTTCTGCATAAATGTACCAATTTTAACTTGGGTTTCAGGTCCATAATCCATATGTGGGTTAGATGCTGTGAATTAATATTTCCATGGTGTAAATGGTTTGTGAGATATGGTTGAGGATTCTGGTGAACACAATTGGCTCTTTTTTTTCTTTCTGGTAAAATGTTCTTCAGTATACACGATAAATTATCCCCTCCATTTGAATATTGGTGCAATCCTTTTCAGGAAATGGTGGTTACATTGTTTTGAAAAAGGCTTTCTCAACTTTATTAGAAATTGGATCTGATTGTGATGGTAACCTTTTTGTGCAATGGTACCTACCTGCAAAATAAATATTTTTGTATTGTATGTTATCCAAGACACAGAGACAAGGCTTAATTTTCCCCATCAACTTGGTGGTCTATTCCATTTCAGTAAAGCTAGCTGTGTAGAGTTCGCCTTGAGTGGTGAATCATTGCATCTCTGATAAGGGTCATTCCATACTGAAAGGTGGGGTCCATGAGCCTGACAGATTTGGTGTCTCTGCTACATTGCCCTTTGTATAGCCAGTAAGACTTTGTGGACCGTTATATTTTTTGAATATTAAATGCAAGAAGGATAAGCAATGTGCAAAACAGGTCTAACTGTATCTGATTTTACATTATGGTAGCTTACCATTAGAAAATCTTTTCAAGATAAAGTTGAAGCTCAACTTAGATGGTTCTTACCGACAACTAATTTATGTTGCGACTCATTAACGTCTTGATAATGGTTACCTTTGGGGGGGGGGGGTGGAAGTATCTTTCATCCTACTCAAATAGGTCTGTTCCAAAGCTAAGGATTTTGTAAATCTGTTCTTGTTGAGTTTTGAAATGTCACTGAGAACAGGATTAATTGCCGCAAAATTCTCGAAAAATCTACTTGTTGGAAGGAACCAATTTACAATAAAGAAAGAAAAGATGATTATTTTATAAACAATTGTTTGAGAATATGGACAGTAATTTATGACCTATGATCATCATGGCTCTAGCATTACTAATGGTGACATTAAAATCATACAGGGAGCTCAGTTCAGAATTGACTTCTTGCAAATTTCCTGCTTCAAAGTTATATCAACAGAATTTACCCATCAATTGAATATCAAGCTTGGTCAGTCAAACTGCCAATTTTAATATGCATGGAAGACAGTTGTTGGCCCTTACATACAGTATTTATACACACACACACATAGCTGAATGTTTCAGGTAATAAACTTCTTCCTGTTATGGCTTAGTGCTACCCTTGTAAGAAGGTGTGAGGGAAGTCTATCCTTAGCACTTTACATGATCTCCATGTTTACTCTATTCTGAAGTGTTACTCTGTGACCTTGTCACCCATAACAAATGGACACAATAGTTACACTTGGAAGTTACAAATCCTTCCCCTTTAGTGATTCTAGTTTGTGGTAAACAGCTTCTTTTTTTTTCTTTTTTTTTAAATAGTGGATAACTCTTTAGAGAATCATATCTTTTAGTCATGGTCCTTTCTTTCCTTCCTAGAGTACCATAACGATAACAATTATAACCATGGTCAAATTGTACTCTGACGTTCAAGCTGATATTAACCAAACGTCAACGCTGTCTTACAGCAGCTGTTCGAGCTTGGTCGATAATTAAAAAAAAATGAACAAATTTTATGGAACTTTTTATGGACACATAAAGATCAGATTACAATTGATCAAGATACAGCACCTGCCTATGTAAATTTTATGTTAATGAAGGCGTCATTAACAATGTTTGGATTCGACATATTTGTCGCCCAGACACTGCCCACACCAGTGTTAAACTGTGTTAACCATATGTATGCACAAAGCAACTTTGAAAACTTCCAAAAGTTCTTGAGGGTGGGGGGATTAACCTCCTCCTTGCTCTTTCCCCAAATCCCCCCTCCCGATAAATGGGCAGAAGCAAATGATGCCCCAAACACAGTTTAAACTGAAAGCCCTCAAACCAAATCACTACCGCTCTTGCAACTTTCTCACACTGTTATTTGTAATTATAAAAAAAAAAATTGTTATTACCGCTGAAGATTCATTTACTTTGGAATGTTTGTCCTCTTTTGCAAATGATAATTTTTCGATTTTATTTGACAGATATTTTATCCAGAAACGACAGACATTTACGACAAGAAGAACATGCCCAGAATGGTGTACTGTGTACATGCTCTAAGGTTAGTGGAGTCTACTCTACATCGTTGGCCTCTAGCAGTGCTGGAAGAGTTGCTAGTATTTTGGCACCTTTATTTTAGATGAATAATAGGATTGTTGACTCTTTGGGTATTGTGTTTGGAATGAAGTTAGCATTCCAGTTGTTCAATCAACCGTAGATAAACAGAGCCTCTGTTGTTAACCTGATTCAGTGGTGCACCCAAATATAGTAGAATTATTTGGCCACTTACTGTTTGCCAGGTTTGATTTTTTCTTAGAATTAAGTCACCTTCTCCTTTCCTCTACAAAGCTTCCATTTACAGTCATTGCCTTATCACAGTATCAAGTAAATGCATGATAAGAAAATCTGTTTCATTTGTGTAGCATCCCCACAAAAAACACATAAAAAACATAATTTATAAATAAATTGGCAAATAAAGCTGTTCATTTTCATAAGACTGTTGGTGATGTTTACAGCTTTTACTTAAATCAACAGCCATGTTGACGACGACAATGGCGCTGTTGTAATAAAACAAGCGAAAACAAAAGGGACATTTCATGTGCTTGTTGTACAATGAACATGGCTCCATCTGAAAGTCTAGGTTGCGATTAATGCATCAGCAGCAGTTTGAATGATCACAGCTTAGGGCTGTTAGATTTTCCTTCTTTCTTTCTTCTTTTTAGTTTTCACCCTCTTACAAACCTCAATGTCTAAGAATTTTACCCTAAGGAATTTATCAGAGCAAGTGTTATCATAACTTATAAAACCAAAAATTCTTGTTAGTGTGACATATTTCAGCCATGCTGCAAAGATTGTAACCTTATTCCAGTCCTCCAGTCACTAATGAGGGGATGCTGGAATTCCATCTGCAGATTGCTAGTCAGATTAGCTTCTGGCAAGTGGATGGAATTGAGCTGGGGACAAGTGTCCTCAGTGATTTTACCTAAGGCAACAGAACATCTCTAGAACATATGATTTAGCGATAATATAGTTTCACTCATTTATTATCAATCAAAACTGGCCTTTCTACCCTGTGGGCAGATAATCTCATTGCATATTATGTACTATACATATCAATGTAGAAAAAGTGATTCCAGTAGAGGTTTTTGCTTTGTCAGTGATTGTGACCAAAAGATGTATGTATAGCTATTTCAATATTAAAATTGTATTTAAACTAAACAAGCATGAACAAGTGAAAAAAAGAAGTTTGTATTAAAAGAGAGAATAAAAGAAGCATAACTGAACTGACCTGCATTACTCTACGTCGTCGTCGTTGGAGTGGTGATTCCTCCTTGTGTGGAGTCAAGAGTTTCTGCTTTTCAGTCCCTATAGCAATCGCCAGTCTGGCCTATAGCGTCTTCTGCATCTGATATACGATAAGAATATATCCTAGTTTACTTGTGTACGAATTAATGCTATCCTATTGTAGTTAGGATACATGTGACTAGTAAGCTTATCTTCCTCTGCAATTACTTTTACATTTTTTATTAAAATTTGCAGAAAGAAAATGGGAAATGTGGACCATTGATCATAAATCACATTAGCTTCAGTCACAAGTCATGGCTCTTTATAAAGTTGGCAAAAATTGGAAGATCCTGGATCCGACTTGTCAAATTTAAGTTCTGTGATTTATTCTGTGATTTCTGATTTGGCATGATAATGTCTGTTGGTACAGCTGGGTGGTGTATTATACTCTGCAATGTTTTGCAATAGTCCTTTGACAGGTCTTTATACTACTACAGAACATTTCACAATGACAGGACAATTCTCAAACTACAGGGATCATTGTGTACTATTTCTTTCAGGCATTAGAGAAATTGATAGTTATGGTTGTTCATATATGTACAAGAAAAGCAGGAAGTTTTATACTACAATGTAACATGGTGTGAAAGTTATATTGTATTAAATTGTGAGTCTTAAGAGTGGAAAGCAATGTTGCTTTCAAAAATTAAAAACTTCTGAAGCACTTTGCCTGCTGTTTTTATGGGGGTGCTGCCTGACCCTATGCCAATTAAAAATATACAGGACCTGTGCAAGTGAATGCTACTGTACAAATGTCTTCTGTTGGCATTTAGTTTATTTGCAGAATGTATCTTGGTGTGCCTTCAGCACTAAAAAATATACTCATATCTTGCCCATCCTACCCCTCCCTTCTCGCCCCTCCCTCCTGAATGGTTTTGCATCCACTGCATATGATGTAATTTATAATGACTGTTTCCAGTGCATCACTTCACATATTGCTTACCTGTCTACACATCATTACCGCGTCCCATACATGCATGTCTACATCCATCTGGTATCGTATAATTAACACGGAATCGTTACTTGATTACGGTGTAAACCATATCATTCTTACATATTGCAAATTTTTTCTTGTATTTGCTAAAAATTTTTTTGTTGCCTTTTTAATCTTTCAGCTTGTACCTCTTCAAGCTGGGCATTGCTCCACAAATTCAAGATCTTTATGGCAAAGTGGAATTCACAGGTATGTCATATCTTTACCTTCACATATTTTTTGTTTTGACTTGTCTGATCCTGTGAGGACAGTCATCGATGAATATATGTAACATCAACTTGTCAAAACTTCAGGGACACAAGAGAGGAATTGTTGATTTTACATGTCTCCCCTGTCTTGCAAATATAATGTTTTCTATAATGGTCCACATTTCATATTATTTCCTCTGTGTTGTCGCTCAGTTTTACACTTGAACACTGCTACAGCATCTTGCAGTAGTTTTGAGCGAGATTCCTCTTCTTCATGTACTCTTCGCAGAGGGTCACTAATAACATTGCACCGAGACAAGGTTTTTAAAGGTTGTTGCATTCTAGTTTTTGCAAGATTTGAAAATAAAAGATTTATGGAACATTTGGTGCACTTTATAACAACTCCAAAGTTCCTGTGATCAAATAATGGAATAAATTGTTTTGCAAATATTTCATCTCTTGGAGACACATGAAATTAAATATTCAAGGTACCTTAAGCCAATATTTTATTATAATTTTGATATGTCACAGGCCGGCAAAATAGACAATTTTAAGCATTGGGCCATACTGTACCATACAATATTCCACTTTAAAATTAGTGCGATTGTGTGGAAGACTCCTCTACATCAATTTGAAATCAGCAATTTGTTTTAGGCTTAATTATTAAACTTAAACCGCTGTGTTATATTTATTCTAATTAAAATATTAAATTAAAAAATAGTAGATGTCACAGATTTGTCTCTTTTATTGGTAGATTGGTTTGTCTGGAACAAAGATTAATCCTTTCTTTTATCATGTTTATTTATGAGAATCCTCCCTGCGAGTGGGATTCTAAAGGAGGATTCTAATGAAAGCATAGAATTGTTGAGAACAAGATTCAAAGCTCTGAGGAAGTAGCCATTTGGGGATCTGTAAAGGGTGTATACACACATGAATTCTGAGAGAGGAAGTAAGGTTATCACCTAATCATAGATTGATAAAGAAGATTATAAACAAAGGACGAGGGAGTGACAGACATTGGTCTTTGTTTGGACTTTGTTTAGACTTGCAGCTGATTTTATTTGGATCTGCTTATCATGCAAAAAGAAAGAAAAGAAACAGTGACAATTTATCAAACACAAGCAAGCACCCTCGCATCTTTCCTAAGCAATGACTACTAAATAGCAGGGACTCGACAAATTTGTTACCAGTATTATGGGACTGGAGTGTCTTTTGCGCAATTACAGATTGCGAAATAAAACAGTGACGTTACCATGGTTGCTGTTAGCTGTTCATGTGACCAAGACAGAGGTTGATCTCGACATCGAGATCAGTTCCTGTTCTCAGCCAGCATCACAATAGGAGGATCTGATCTATCTGAATTGCATTTTCACTACAGGCTTGATCTCGACGTCCGGATCTAGTGCCTTGTTCCTCTCCTATTATTCATATCTTTTATTCATGTCATTAACTTCCTCTGCTCAATATTCTCTCTCAGTATATTCTCTCAATATGAACGATGATGGAAATAATATGACCAACAATAGAGAAGGCCAGCCACTAAACAAAGTCACAAACAAACACACAAGAACACAAAAACAAAGTCACAAACAAGCAAACACAAACAAACAAATACAAACAAACAAAAACAAGCAAACACAAACAAACACAAAAAACACAAACAAACACACAAGGACACAAACATTAAACAAATCACCACAACAATACCATTCCAGTATAAAAAGGTGATCCCGTATTTGGTCTATCAAACTATTTTCCCTCAGAAATATGTTCATACTATTTGTCAGTACTTGTAAGCTAAAAACATATATTAGAGTATACGCACAGTTTGGAATAATGTAAAATAAATGAAATATGATGTGAACCATTTTGACCTTTGTTTGATCTCTCTCTCTCTGTACAGAGGAGGAAATCAGTGCCATGCAACAAGAGCTGGATAAATATGGCATCCAGATGCCAGCCTTCAGCAAGATTGGAGGAATCCTGGCAAATGAGGTATTCTGTTGTTACAGTGCACCTACTTAACTGTTAAAACAAGTTTGCAAGTTTTCACATGAAGTCTACATTTTTAGGGTCATTTTTATGTGTAGTGTCATGAAGGGAAGATTTTTCAAGTATTTATTTTATTTATCGTAACTAAAATTTAGCAAATTTTAGGGTCATTTTTATGTGTAGTGTCATGGAGTATGTTTGTATGTTTGAAGTATTTATTTTATTTATCGTAACTAAAATTTTAGCAAATATGATTTTCTTGTTGTTGTTAAACATAGATACTTCTTTAAAAATTAAAAGAAGTAGGAAATAAAAAAAAATACACCAGTAAAGTTTTGACTATAACTGTATCACAAGTCCCTCAAGAGGTTTAGTAAGGGTAATAGTACTCTGGGTTTTTTTGGGTTTATTATTCTGATATTGTAGACAGGGCTTGGAGTAGCCAGGGATTGTAAACCACTTCAGTATAATGGATCTGTCAATCATAAAACACAATTTGGACATCCTGGGTGTGTCACAGTTTCATGGCTTTAGTCATCATTACCTTGAACTATGGGAGAGTTGAGATATTATTCACTCTCAAGGTTTTTGTCTGTGTTCATTAACAAAACTGAGTCTTCAGAAAAATAAAATGTTTAAATACTACATTCAAACAATGGGCTTGAAAGCAATTGAGAATCCAAATCGCTTTCCTTTAAAAAGTTTAATGAATAGAAATCGAAGGAGGTCTTAAAAAGAGCTTGTGCAAGTAGACTTCCTATGGAAGAATGAAAAGGAAAAATCTAAGGTGAACAACAACACATTGTGATTTTTTACAAAAATAAATATAAAAAGACTGAGTAAAAGGGTAGACAGTTGTGTTGATCATGAATACCTTAAGCAAGATGTTTTAGACTCAGTTGGGTATCATCCGTTGGACTTACCCCTGTGACACCTCTGCAATCCCCCTTTGGGTGGTAGCGTGACATAACTTTTCATAAAGGTGTCGGGAGTCATTCAACTAGGTAGGGTTAGAACATGTTGAGAACATCTAAACAGCTTGCCTGTGGGATACATCACGGTTAGAACGGAATAGCTCATGCCGTGCTGGTGTTGATAAGCTATGTACCTTACCATTTATTGGTTTTTGTGAAAGAGTACACCCTGGTTGGAATATCCCTAAGGAAGCAGGGTAATATGGTATAACCTCTTCCAAGAAGTCATCAGGAAGTTGACAACATGATGAACCGTGGATACTAATCTCTAATAAACAGACAAGATATAAAAAGAAAAATGGAAAATAACGGGAGACAGATAGAGAGAGGCCAACCAGACAGATTGCTCTAGAACAAACAAAGCCCTGGAAAATTGGGAAAACTTTTTGTCATCTTTTACTTGTAAACATGTGGTTTTGTTTGAAGACTGATTTCCCAGGAATGACTCAGATTTTAATTATTTCACAATTCATTCCACAGGTGAAGGTCAAAATTTTAAATTTGTTAATCAGATTATTTTACTGTGATTGGTCGTTCATGTGTGGGTGATTTTTAAGTGTCTACTAGCTGGTGGAGTTATTCTGTGTGGAGTAGTTTTTAGGCTGGTTGGGGTGGCATCATGTGAAACTTTTAAACCAGTACTTAGGGAATGACCTTCAAATGTTGCTGGGTACTGTAGAATGAAGTTATTCCACTGCCTGTTGCTGGGATCCAGTATCGCATTGCAAAATGTTACATTGCAAAATGCTACAGTGCAAAATGCTACAGTGTAAAGGCTACAGTGTAAAGGCTACAGTGCAAAATGCTAAGTGCAAAATGGTCAAATTGCTATACAAGTCGAAGGATACAGTATACAGCGTTTTTTGTTTTCACAGGAATCATAGTATTTTACAAGAGACAAAAATTCAGAGCTTTCAAACTGCTATCCCAAACTTTGGAAACTAAATTATTCCCTGGGATGGGTCACTTTGTTGAGAGATGTCTTTGATAACCAGGAATAATATTAACTGCTTTGAAAATCCTCAATGTATTCCTCCTAGTGATCCTGTGTGACTAGAGGAAAGTGTTAATATCTTGCAATAGCTTACATTTGCTTTGAATTGGCTTCAAGCTAGAGAACCATATACAGCATATACAGCTGTTCCATATACAGAGAACCATATACAGAGAACCATATACAGCTGTAACCATATACAGCTGTTCCATATACAGAGAACCATATACAGAGAACCATATACAGCTGTTCAAGGAAAAGACAACACACATATCTGCATACATAATGTGGTACTACGGTAGAAGATAATCACACCATTAATGATCAAGTCTGGAATAAGGTTTAAAAATGAAAAAAAAAAACAAAATTAATTTGGTGGACACAAAAAACTTGTTGTTAAAGACTCATGCAGATGAAGTTAATGACTTCCTTATTAAGAGCACAATGCTATTGTTACCAAATGGATCGCTAAGAATGACATACACCAAGTTACACCATCAACTATTAATGCCACATGAAGCCTGAAGCTAGCAACCAGAGGGGAAAACAGACCGAATACCCTGCCGCATAATAATCAATTGGAGGACTATTTCCTGCCTTTGTTCTGCGAGTTAATATCTGGAAGATAGATACATACACTAGTTATTAATTAAGCTAACATAATCAGCAATTGCCACTAATGAGTCTCATCAAACAGTACGAGTGCTTTATTAGTAACATCACTAGTACTGTAAGGGTGCATCCCGATCTGGTCTTGAAAGAAACAATAAAGGAAGAGGGAAACAAACAAAAAGACTGCAATCTATGCATGAATGAGTTTAATTATTCATTCTGCCTTACACTGTCTTTGTGTTGTGTATAGTGTAAGTAGCCTCTATTTTACTGTTCTGTTACATACAGTGTACAATCAGAACATGTCAGTATACTATTACAGATTTGTGGTAGGTAGTTCTGCAAATGAAGAATACATGACGGTTAGTCACAGAAGGGCGGTTGTGTGTAAAATTAGTCTCTGGCAAGGCCGTTGGAAGTTGAAAATTTATGGTTATAGTAATTGGTCATTCCTCAATATGGGTTAAAGAATCTGTTCATGTGTTGATAATGGTTGAATAGAAATATAATATAGAAATTGAGAATAAGAATTGGAATCTTAGGTCATTTTGCTGATATTGTTATGAAGTGGCCGTAACAGATATTATCCTGAAGTCCTCATAGGAAGATGTGGGCATATTATTGTGTTTATGTGTCAGCTATGGTTACATATATATGGAACTGGTCATATCTCTGAATGTTGTTTTCAACATTATTGTGCCTTGGTTCTAATTGAAACCAGTCTAGTGGTTTGAAGTCTAATGATGTGCTGTGGCTGAGTGGATATAGGCGGTAGCATTTCAAACAATGAGTCTTAGCAATCGGGAGGTTTGAAGTTTGATTCCCGGCCGGGTCATAGTAAGGTGGGTTTTTCATCCAAGAGCTACGGTTTTCCCATCTGAAATAGACTTTCTAAATTGCAAAGGTTCCAAATTTGAGTTGAAATGTTGATTTAGAAGCCACCCAACGTGTAAGTTGTAATCCGTAAGCCCTTGTGGGTTTCTCCCACATTTGTGATGGCCTAAGTGTCACAAAAATAACTGCTGATTATTATTATTATAATCACAAATTTGGTAGATAAAAAGTGATGCTATTCCAAAGAGAACCATGTTATTTTCCCCACCATATCACAACCCTTAGAGTCAGTTTTACAAGCCTTCCCATCATTACCTCTTACTCACTCTCAATGTTCACATTAGTCTGTGTTTGCTAGCTTGATCTTCTCCGTATGTTTTTGCAAACCCAGCAAATTCCATACAAAATAAAACCCTGATTCTTGCATACATTAATTGGTTACTTCCTTGATTCTCTGTGTTAAAGAGAAACCATATTTCCTGTTGCTGACCAAATGTACCGTTAATGTGAATACATGAGCTCAAAGCTTTTCATTTTGTTGAAAGAGAAGCCATTTTAAGTTTAATTCTTCAAGGCACTATGACAATTGCCTCGTCAGACTTTGCTTTGTTTAACATATAAGCCCATTTACTGTTACAGACAGTACGACATATATACTGTAATGTATGATACTGGGATTAGTTAACATGCAAGTCAATCATATGACTGTTGTTTTCTCTTGGAGCTGAGACTTTTCTAGGTAGAGGGCAGATCTATATATTATATATCTATATATTATTATTATTATTATTATATGGTAGATAACAAGTACAGTCATAACGCCAGACCGGAGGCAAACTACCTTGGCATCAGTAGATCGTTCTACCAATTTTGACTCGGAAAGACACAATTTGGTCCTTCCTTAGCTTGGATTTTAAAGCAGCCTTTTGGAGTCATTGTTTGGTAGATAAAGCTCAGTCATGAATGGAAATCATGTTAAGTAAAAAGATAACAATAGCAAACAATTTCCTTTAAATCTTCCTTAATTGTTCGATCAAAAAACCATAAAGACTAGGGAATCACTATTTGTTTCTTATTTATAGCTGTAATACAAGTTCTCCCACCAGTCCGATTTAAGTCTTCCTTTCATCAACCATATCAAATCAAATAATTGATTGGATTTGTGCTGTTTACATTTCAGCTGTTTTTGACTTAATTTTTGGGTAAAAATGTTACAAAGTTTTGATGCCAACTTTCCTTCATGTTTGCAAGTGAAACTCTCACAGACTTGTGGTTCACATGGTACTGTACTCGTTCCCACCGTAGAGGGTAAACTTTCTATCAATGTTGAAGTGGTCACACCAGGGTGGAATAATTGTTACACTGTTCAAATTTGGTGTAACATTTCCGAAGGCTATAAGTTTGTCTCTCATTGAATACTATTTAGTTCTTTTGTAGAAAACTGTTACAGATCTTTACACTCGTATAGCAACTTGACCTTTCTGTACAGCATTTTGCAATGACGATATTGGATACATTATTTCCTATACATCCCGCATTACCCTTTCTCAAACTGATTTGATTGGCTTGAGTTTGGTGTAAAATTCATGACGCAATGCGATGTTAAATACAATCTCGAAACAATGCAATTGTTTGTCTCTCAGATAAACAGAGTAAACTCAAGTGACCACTGTGTCATTGCAAATTGAGAGAGGATGAAATTCTTGTGGGAATTGTTTGCATTTTGCAACTCAAAACTTTCCGACTGGTGGCTGACGTGTGTAGTAATTGTTCCTATGTACGGCACATTGCACTTTGTTGTAGCGTGAATTCAGGAAATATTAAAGTCGAAAACATCCCCATATTTAAAGCAAATGGAGTTCACTTTCATCCTCAAAGCTCCTTACATTATTGCGATGTTAAAGTTATCTTTCACTTTGAAGAGTACATTTTGCTCAGTAAATTGTATTTTCACACAAGGATTACTCTAATAAACTGCTGGTGTTTTCTTTAGAAATTTGAAATACTTGTATAACCTTGGAACATTACCCTAAATTTAGCTAGGTTTGTTGTTTTAAGCTGATCAAGTGTGTGATGTGTAGCCATTACGTGACATATTTCCTCAACGTGTATTGCATTAATAATCTATTCAGTCTGTT
This sequence comes from Apostichopus californicus, assembly GCA_020650975.1. Classification (NCBI taxonomy): domain Eukaryota; kingdom Metazoa; phylum Echinodermata; class Holothuroidea; order Aspidochirotida; family Stichopodidae; genus Apostichopus; species Apostichopus californicus. The sequence goes on along the minus strand of JAIPMN010000066.1, from coordinate 65,603 downwards.
CCAACCAAGAAATGAATACAATTTTGTGCTTGTATTCAGGAAATGAAAAAGTGGTTTGCTTCTATATTGATCTATGGATCATTTTCGATCTTGTTACTTTGTATGTGAAATACATAACTTTTTGAAGATTTTGAATTTAGCATCCCTTTTAAGGTTCCCAGGTGAATGTTGCAAAGTGATTGCCAGTATAAATGAACTGGTAATGTTCTTGGTGTTAACAGTCATCTCCAACTCCCATCTTTATAAATCAACTATTCATCTTTTCTTTTTTTCAGCTGTCCGTTGATGATGCTGCTGGTAAGCATTAAACCAATTTTCAAAGCTGTCATCATATTCTGGGCAAATTTTAAAGGATTTTAATTCGGTTGGTCCCTCTGACAACCAGGTCTTGCACTTTGTTGGTTTCGAAGAGTGAATTTGGTTCTCCAAAAAAAATTAAAAATATAGCAATATGACTAAGACTGACCAAACTTTTGTACACTGTAGGAAAGATGTGTAGGTTTGGTGAATAGAACACCAGGCATAGGGCAAAAAGAACTCTCCCCTTCAGGTGAATCATATCTAGGCCTCCCTCCAGTTTTGTTTTATTTCAGTATCTCCATGGTGATGGAGAGTGATACCAACAATTTATCACTTCACATATTTGGGGTATTTAATGAAATGAAATCTGAATTTGATGTGAACAATCCACTAAAACTGATCTTGGTTGTCCGAACAGAAATTTGGTCATCTAGGATGACCAGAGAAACCAAAAAAGATCTGCACTGCCTTATTGTTGTGTAGTCTTCGAACTGGACTGTTCAAGATTTGTTTTGTTGCAACAATCAAGAAAACTTGGTGGTATTTGAATCAGAATTTTCTTGGGGGTCCTATTTATAAATTTCATAAAAGTCATGTCCTATTTATAAACTTTATATAATTTATACTGGTATAAAGTAATTGAAATTGAAATGAAATTGGGATTCCAAGCAATAGATACTGAAGTAAACACAATTTTCTGGTTGAGGAAGTTGTCAGAATCATATGATATTGTTAATTATGAGCCTCAAGTTTAATAGCAATCTTTGCATAAAAATATTTAGTAGTGGATTATTGGTTGATCATGTTGAAAAAAATTGGTAGGTAAATTTACAGATGATTAGAAATTGATGGCCTGCTAATATTGAACATTCAGAGAGAGGGGGTTTACCTTTTCATGTTTTGTTTTTGTCCCTTCCCTCCCCCCCCCGCCCCCACAGTTCATGCAGCTGTCATCGCGATCAATGAAGCCGTGGATAAGCAGGATGTGGAGGGGACCTACAAAGCCCTGCAGAATCCTAACGCTACCCTAAAAAACCTGAAGGGCGATAACAGGGAAGACTACCAGAATGTGCTGTATGCTGCCAAGCAGAGCAAGGAAGTTACAACTTTAAACAAGGTAAAAAGACAGTTTAATGTTAATGGTTATTATCTACATCTAACACTTGAATCGTCAATCTGCTGAGATCGCAGCATTTTACTGTCAGTGATTCAAAGCCATTCAGTAACCATTGTTTCAGATTATTTGGTTTCTACATCAAACCATCTTTTTTTTGCTCTCCCTGGATTGAGTCTCAAAATTGTTTTACAGTTGCAAAGAACCTCTGGAGTTGTTAAGCTGATCATGAATTGAAATAAATACAATGTTAAGAGACTTGGAATGGAACCGACTAATTTTTAAAATTCTCAACTTTTCGATTCATTTTATGTGTGTACAAAGTTGCATAAAGGATGGGACAAGGGCTTGTCTAAAGTAGTGCAGGGGTTTTTTATAATAAAATTCATTCCATACCGTAAAGGCCGATGTTATTCAAATGATTTTCAGATTTTAGATTCAATGTTCTGTTTGGAAATGACAATATGTTAGGAAAGGTTTCCAGCATACTGGCCTTTCCCTGTTTGTCCCTCCCGTCCCTTAGAGATGTTGATTCACGTTGATCTTTACAGTAATAGTTTCAGCGTCCAGTCCTTTTCTCCTCTTTTTACATCTCACTAAGTTGCTGCTTCCTTAAAAAATCATGAATCATATCATATAAACAAACTTTCTCTTCAGGCAAAACGGGAAAAGAGTACAGTAAGTTGTCAGCCTTCACAGCGATGTTAACATATCATGTCATATTGTAACTGTAGCCCTAGCAGCAGTGCTTAGTACATCTTTGGTGGTTCATTTGTTGGGCTGTTTTCTGGTATATTCTTCGTTTTCCCCATTCTAGCTGCAAAATTGTGATGCCTTGGTTATAACCCTGCTCACAGTAAGGCAGATGTAGCATTGTCTCTGTATTTTTTCCCTTTTTTTTCACTTTGTCTTTTTAATGCATGTATGGAACATTGTGCCATCTTTGCCATGCATACCATCAGTTCATATATTAACTTAGTTTGAACTTACAGGTTATGTCATATATAACATGGCCAAAGTTAGTACCACACAGTAGTACTATTAATGTGCTGTACTATAACTTACAGGTGGTCAGTACCGGTTAAAAATTGCTAAACCTTTAGATAAGAACCTTTTTTTTAAAGTTTCCAAGTCTTCCACATGATTCCAGATCATCTGAGTGAATTCTGAGCTCTAGACAATTGTTTGGGGGATGGGGGAGGGGGATGGAAGAGGTTGGGAGAGGGTTGGGGTTGGGGGAGGGATGGAGTAGGGGGAGGGATGGGGTTGGGGGAGCGATGGGTTTGGGGATGGGGTTGGGGTAGGATAGTGAATCTTTGTGCTCAGTTTGAACTTAAGGTACCATGATATGACGTTCTGGCATATTTTGCGGCAATACAATTGACTGTTGAGCTTCATTAATAATAATTATAATATGGATATTGGATAACAATGCATATTCATGAGTCATGTTGTATTTTATGTTTATTCATGAGCCATATTGTATTCTTTATGTTCATTCATGAGCTCATTATAACATGCCAACTGTAGATCATGCTGTTTCTAGGTCACCTTTTCAGAGGATATTAGATCCCTGACCTGTTTTAGATCTATCTATCTATCATGCTATTGTTTCATTTCTTTTAATTAACGATCATAATAGTCTTATGTTTCACTTTCATTTTACATTCTACTTTCTCTTATGTTTTTTTTTATGTTATATAATTTTTCATTCCATATCTGGGGATATAATCTTAACTCTTAACTTTAATCTAAATGTTGTTTATCCTGACAGTATTCAAACTGCTAAGGTTGTGTGTACACACGAAAGCACAGTTTTACAGAGAATATGTCTTATTCTTTGCAATATACTTGAGAAAATATTTCAGATACAGCATTTACCCTACGTATATGAAAAAGCAAGAGAAGTTGGTGTGGGGTTAACACAGTATAACAGTGAGGATCTTAGATGGTTTCCCTAAGTTTAATTAACAAAATAACAACATGAACAAGAAGACAAATACATCACAGAACAAAGCAAAAGGAAAAAGAAAACAGACCTGAAAGTTGTAGAAAGGTCATGTATGTCATATTAACATCATTTAGAACAGTTCATGCGCCGTGAACCCTTCCTTACAAGGCTTCAGAATATCCAGGCATTTTGTTTTTAGAAGGGTTTGGAGACAAGACACGGGGAACTACGGAAGTATCTAACCTATATTTTTAGGACGTGTTAAATGAAAGTCATAAACTTTGCCTTAGTATAAACAAATGCGAGTGGCATAGTTTACATTAATGTCTTACTTACCAGCTGTTACTCTAAAAAACACTTTAATGCTTTCAAATCACTAAAAAAGGGGGAAAAAAGAAAGAAAAAAACTAGGCTTGGTAAGTGTAAGTATTCAAGTGCTGTTGAAGTATCATCTACAACTTTGAACATAAAGCAAAAAGATGAGTTATTATTTAATATTGATGTAGAGCAGAGGTGAGCCACAGTGAAATTCTGTATGCATTCTTTTTGTGCCAAATTTAAGGATGTACTGTACTGCAATTTCCATGACAACGAGGAGAAATTTCACATTTTGTGGGAAATTAAACAATCAATTGTATGTACATGCACATACTTCTATCATTAATGTTGAAATATCTTTTCTCAAGTAGACCTGGCAATAATATACAAAGTCCATAGCTTTTTGTTGTTGTTGAACTTTTGGCCATTGAGTGACTTCATTTTTGCAGTTGATTTTAATTTAATAATAATAATAGATGAGGTTTATAAAGTGCCTTACAATGAAAAACAAACTCAAGGTGCAGTACAATATAAAAATGAAACATAATGAGAATAAAACATTCCAACAATAGAAACAACATTTTACAGTTTGATGGAAACATCGCTTCCATTTTACTCTATGGGTCCACATTACAAAAACTTGTCCCTTTCCAAAGTTGTCCCCTTTTAGTGAATGAAGAAAATTGGGTTAATAGAAAGCATTGTGTCAATTGAGGCATAGTGCAAATACGGTAATAAGAGGAAAGAGAGAAAACAAGAGGTAATCCACAAAAATGTGATAGATAAAGTGGGTCATTTATTCTTTAATGTAGGCAACAAGCAATATTTGGGGAATCATATAAAAATATATTTAAAAAAACAAAAATTGCTTCATAAAGCATTGTTCCAGGTTGGATTACCTAACAACAACGGTACACATTTATTTTTAGTCCAAACCCCCAAGGATATTTCTTGTTAGAATAATGTTAGGACACAATTCCACCTTTTCTTATTCCTTGATGGTCCGACAACCATTAACATCCTGTAATGTTTTCACAGACTTTTCTTGGTCACATATTTTGCAAACTGTCTGTCATTCAGATATATATAAAGCATACATATAATTTTCAACTGGATGCTGTCACTGTTGTGTATTATAGGCTTTCTTAGCCTGTATTATTGAACTGCATCAAACCCTTATATCCTGTTTGAACCGGGACACAAGGAAAGGGAAGTCAGAAGCTTAAACTTTCTGTGACTTATTTTAACACTGTGTATTCTGATGAATAAAAATGTCAGTCAGTCAGTCAGTCAGTGTTGTTTGAATAAGAAGTAGTAGTGCTGGTATAAAGGAAGGAAATGATGCTGTTTATTTGCAACAGATCACAAAACCTTGATATGGATAGTGGTATGATCAGAAATATGAGAATCTTAAAGTTTAAAGTGAGAATAGTTTTCAAAGATCTTGAGAGACAAATTCAGTCAATCTTGTTTGTTTCATTTTTTATTTTATTTTTATTTTATTTTTTTTATAACAAATTGTGACAGCAAGATTCCATATGCTATGAGTAAGAAATACCTGTAAATGCAACTTTGTTGGATTTGATCCACAAAAACTGAGCATTCCTCAAAATAATCTTGTGATTAATCAAACTATTAAGGGTACTCTCCCCTATAATTGTTCCCTCTATGAAATGGATGTTCATTCATAGCATTAAAGTAGGTGGAATCTGACCTATTTTATCGACTTATCTCCAGTTACTACTATCCACATGTTATGCATACTGCATAATAATATATCAAAAAATTTCCTCTATGCTCATCATTTTGGTTTCATCATTCGAAATGAATCTTAACTGGTTATGTCAACATGTCTTTCATGGGATTTCGTCTTCATCATCATTTATGACGAGATAATACTGAAAACCGATCAAAACCAATGCATACGCTTCTTTCAGCAAAGGTCTTCAAAAAAGGTTGGGCTCGCTTTGATGTGTTTATTCACTGTATTAAGATTGATTCGTCTTTCAAGGTAATGTGTAGGGAATAATTTGTTTAGATAAAAGCATTTTGAATTTGCCATCTTCTCTTTCACTAGTCGGTTCGCGAAGGAGAAGAACAGGATGTTTACGATACGTTGCTGACTCATGCCGAGATTCAAGGGAATGTCACTAAGGTTAATTGTAAGTAATTTATGCCCCCTGTTTCTATCAATTTTTCTTTTCACTTTCTATTCTCAAACTTGATAATTGTAAATTCTTCTTGGTACGTGTTTCAAGTCCTTCAATATAGTATAGAATTGAATGACCTTGATGTACAATACCCAGGTTCAAAAACATGTGGAATAGCAAAACAGGCAAAATGGGTTTTATTGTGTGTAAAAATCCCAATTATTGAGGATTTTTCATTTAAAACTAAGGCAAAATACCCTTCTGAAATTTTTTGAGCAAACAGGGTGATACTATATCTCTTCTAGAAAAAATAATAAGACTTTTTCAACGTGTTCTGTGTTATTGGCTGTAAAAGACCACCTCTTTTGTACATCAGAGCAACTTTAAAACCTAAAAAAATAATACTGAAAAGGGCTAGAACCCAAAAATTTGGTAAGTTGTAAGAATTTTATTCTTATAATTAAAGTGCAAAACCCTCACAGCTCTCACATGGGTACGTTGGTAAAAACTTGGCATCAAACCCCCTTCCTCTCATGCTGAATGGCAGCATGAAATAGCAACGTTTGTGCTGCACAATTTGCAAATATATTGCAGGAAAGCATTGGAAGCATTATTTTGTATTGTTTGGACTGGACATAATAACCTATGAAAGAATCAAGTACGCCGAAGCAATAGTTTAGGAAACATCACTAAAAATGGCACAATTGTTTAGCCAAAAATTGATACCTATGCATTGTCTCTCTTGTTTCGTGTAGTGGATGTCCAGCTGAATGAAGTCAACACTCTCCTGGACACTCAAGATGCCACCAAACTACTGGCTGCCTTACAGAGTCCAGCCATCGGCCTGAAGGATGTCCAGAGTGAAAACGCAGACTATTATTTGACCACGCTGATCCAGGCTAGGGAAGAGAAGAAGGAGGTAAGTTGCGAAAAGATGGAATAAAGTTTCTGTTCAAGACAGGAGAGATTATGATCAAAGGAAACTGAATATTTTGTATAAACTTTATTTTGTAAAAACAGGAGAAAGGGCTAAGGGGTCGTCAAACAAACCTGATGATCCTTTCACCGTGGCTCTCCTGGTGGCTCTGAATGCAAGGATTAGAGCCATATGGGATAATTATGAGCACCAAATCCCATGTAATCCAACGATATCCCATGTAAACTTGACCTCCACTAATATTACTTTGAAAGCTAATTTGGAAAGGATTTACTTGCAACAGAAGTTGCTTTAAGAGAAATTTATTTACAAGAAAGAAATTTGAAGGGATTGTTGATGGGATATTATAACAGCTTTCTTCTGCAAATTTGGAGGGTTGTGCCATGATCTGTAGGAGAACACTGCACTGAACCATTTCTGAGCCTTTGGTGTTGTCCATGGCCAAGGATGGCCTAGGACAAGATTCAAGAGTGCTAGTCACTGGGTTTATTTTTTCTTCTTCAAATCCCTGGCTAATTTGGGTCATTATACTAATGGACCTTAAGTTCTGGTCGTTGCAATCGGGGAGCACCGGTCAGAAAGGTAGCACCTTCTGATCGGTGCTGGTCGGTATAGACTGAGTGTCAGTCAATGCCAGCAGTAGTCAGTCAGCCAGTCGCCATGACTACTTCAACCTCAAACATGACTATAATGAAGTAATTAGTGATGACAATGTGACTTTTTACTGTTCTAGTGTTAAAAGTTAAATTAAGATGTAGTTCTAATACTCTTTGAACAGTTGTCAATTTGGGTCTTCAAATAGAGAACCTTTTGTGTGTGAGCATCTAGGTACAGTGTAATAATAATGCAATGTAATGTATTGTAAATGTAAACCAATGCAGTATCTAATGTAACATATGGTAGTAATAGTATAGCGTAGCAATGTATAGTGTAGAGCGGTATAGTAAAATGAAAGTAAAATGTTAATGTCTCACTTAAAGTTTATACTCTCGTGGATTTCCTAGCAACAACTTCCTGACTTGTAAGCATAGTAATTGATGAGTTATATTTCATCATCTGTAAGGAAAGAAACCGGAAATTCTTGGCAATTGTTACATTTGGAAAATAGGAGTACCTGGGATGATTTTAGATTACTGTACGCAGCATTGCAACATTTTCACCATGAAAAGAAGCAAAAGCTAGGCCTGAAGGCTGTAAAGGGAGGTATCATATACTAGCTTGTACTGCTGCAGAATTAAAGTTAGAATACGGCAAAGACTGCATGATACTAGATACAACAGGGTGATGGGCATACTGTACACATATAGTATTTAGTATGATTTTATAGTGTTACAGAAATATTACCTAGATTTACTACATTATACTACAGTATACATTTACTACAATATAGTACATTATACTAGCCATACAGGGTAATGGGCACACTGTACACATATATACTACTCAGTATGATTTGAAAGTGTTACAGAAATATTACTCAGATTTTCTTCTTTATACATTATACTACATTAAACAATTACTACATTAAACAATTACTTCATTATACTCGTCATACAGGGTAATAGGCACACTGTACACATATACTCAGTATGATTTGAAAGTGTTACAGAAATATTACTCAGATTTTCTTCTTTATACATTATACTACATTAAACAATTACTACATTAAACAATTTCTACATTATACTAGTCCTACAGGGTCAATAGTCAGTCTACTAAATGTGTAAACTAAGTATGCATTTCTAACTAACTGAATATCACTTTGATTTTCTGGGTTGTACTAGCTCTACAGAGTCATAAGCCTACCACATGCTGCATATATACTCTAAATACTTTAAATACGTTACTAAGAAAAAAACTTTGTTCTTTCCTCAGAACACGGAGTCTCCAAACCTAGAGAAGGAAGACTTACAGGCAGCAGTGAACGCAGCTAACATACTCGCTAAGGAAGATAGAGATAGTAAGTAAAAGTAGAGAAGGACCTACAAAAAAACTTAAAGAAAGGATATCATTGATAAACCTGGTGGATAGGCTCATGTACTGTATCCTATTACACTAGAAACTTGTACCAATTACACTCCCATTGAAACAAAGTAATTATGAGAAATAACATGTCACATTGTCTTCTCCAGAGAAGTGATAACAATGTCAGCATGCATGTTGTGTGACAATGCTATTATTTTAAAGGTGTCAGCTACCAAAAAAAAAACAAAAAAAAGTTTTGGATTAAATTTGCAATTTTTGATTCTTTGCTGAAGGCAGAAGGAATCTATGCGATGGTGATGACGTGTGTGTGTGTATGTGCCACTTGCTCGTAAAGCCTTATAGTACGTTGTGTAGTAGTACACAACTGAAATTTGGCTCACTGAGTTTGAATAATGCAATGGTGTTTTGAGTTCTAAGAGTGTCTTGCTTTGTAAATGTTACACAAATTCTCTTTCTACTGTCCTTGTCAAAACTGTAATGTAAAGGATTTATCTCCCCTTCACAAATACATATGCAAAGTAATCTTAATAAAGAATGAGTCTTTCATAAGAGTTATTAACATAATTCCAACCTAGCAACCAATGTGACTAAGTCTGCATTGGCGTCATCCACCTCCACAACTGCTTATTATTTTTTATTGCGTGTGTGTGTGTAAATTTTGTTGTTTTCAGGGACCAAGGCTGTTGGAGACATCAACACTGCCATATCGGAAGGATCACCCGAAGATCTGGTGAATCTTTTGATGAGATCCGAAGCCACACTGCCAGAGGTGTTCCCTTACGTAGCAGATCTCTACCAGTCAGAATTACGAAGATTGAAGGAGAGCAACGGAGAGGTGAGATGGATAAATCAGGCTTTAGTAACTTTTGACTTTATTAGTTGTCCTTAGAAATGGTTGAAGCATTTTTTTAATTACAAAAAAAATTATATATTTTTTTTTATTGCTGTTTGATTGTAACAACAGTATACCAGTTCTATGGTTGAGTAGATAAAGGTAGTGAGTGGCATTAGATGCAATGAAACATTTCATCTGGCAGGTTGTGGGCTTAAGCCATGTCCAGCTAAAGTAAACTGGGTTTTTCATCCAGGAGATAGCCAGGGTTATTGCATCTGAAATGGTCTTCCAAATTGTTAAAAAATTCTAGAATGATCTAAAACAAATAATTGGATAAGCAGCTGAAGTAGTAAGCCATTCATCGTCTCTAGCGTTGTGCGGTAGTGCAAATTTCCACAACCGGTAGTGTTGCGACATGAATCCCGGTATCTTAACTACAACCGGTATTTTCTCAACTTTCATCTACGGTTCAAAGCACTTAGTTACGAGACTGTCAATGTCATACATTCAATATGCATAGCCTAGGCTATGTACATACTCTGATAGGCACGGTTATAAAAACCAAAAAAAAAAAAATATTACGCTATATTAGGGCCTTTGTTTTTTAACATACACTTCCAAAAAGAAAAGCACAAACCTTGGAAAAAAGCAACCCACACCATCCTTCATTCATACTCGACGTACGATATTAGAATAACACGTTCGCACGTGGATTAAACTTGTAATCCGTAAACAAACACAAATTGGGAGTTCCCCACTATTCCATGATATTGGAATAGGGCAACCCCTTCAAGTTCAAAAGTTCACAATGAAAAGTTTTTAACTATCAATTAGTCACCACGTGTTTGGAACTTCAGACAATAAGAATGTAACATAGGGGCTACGTAAATACGGGATTATAAACTACATACATAAGAATAGTACAGATTTATTTATATCGTTAATCGGCTGTTGTTTACTCCAGAAAATATACTTTCAATACGTACAATATCAATCTTTCGTACAAAAGTTCTTAAAAATTAAAAAAGTAGCGAAAGATAAATATAAATGACATCGTGGAACCCCCCGCATTAATAAACGAATCCATTTCATTACAACATCAAATCTCAAGTACTACACCGCTGTGTCAGCCTGTGTGTACCAGTACCGTACCCTAGGCTATAATAATAAACAGTCCCGTGCGGAGATGGATTTTAACTGGATATACTCCCTGCGGTTTTGGCTCAAAATTTATTAAATCGTTATAATTATTGTAACAAAATGAGGTGAAATGCATAAGGGTAAGATTTTGTACATGGGAACCTTCACAATCATCGTTTGAAGGAAGAATAAATAACGAAAATTTCAGAATAACTTTGAGGTCCCGTAACATGTTGAGCCTAAGTAACGTTCGATATTTGGTGTAGCCTAGGTCCAAATTACTACGTGAAAAGTTGTATCGTTAATATATCGGTCTAGGCCAGGTAGCCTACGTAAATTGATCAGATATTCTTCAAACTAAGAACACAGAAACCAGAAATAAACGTGTTTTCTTTTCTTTATTATCAAATAGTAACACGTAGATATTTTTATTTTGTCCGGGATTCCCGGGAATGATACCGAAACGAATGTAATAACCGGTTGTTTCCCAATACCGGTAGTAGTTACACATTGCACTGTGATCGGGATTAGTCAATACCGGGATCGGGATACCGGGATTCACTTGACTACCGGGATCCCGCACAACCCTAATCGTCTCCCATATGCACTGCCCACCAGGCAGATTCTACTTATAAATTTATTGTATTATTATTATTACGATGATATATAACCCCTTGCCAACACCTGTTGGTTAGCTGACTATTCAAGTTTTTAAAGTTTCAAAAGCAATGTAGATTGCCTTACTTCGATTAATTGCTTGTTTAGTGTGTTACTCTATTGATTCAGTAAAAATGGCAACCAAAGCACAAAAGCTGTTTTAAACTTTCAATGCATCTGTATATAGTAGGAATGTGCTACATGTATGATTAATAATGTCTCCCACAACTGATGGCTACATGTATGATGTGAGGTTACTTGATAAATCCAACATTTAGTCATAAAAGTTTTTAATTGAATTTCTGCAACATGGAAGTTTAAGCTACAAACCATGTTTATATTATTGTACTTTGTATCAGAGAATAACCATCTTTCACTCCTAGCATCATTGCCAAAGTTGTAATTATTCTGCACTGTCTGGTGGAATGGGATGGAATCATTTTTTTACAGGAATGTCAAGTGTTTGCGTAGCCTCGAAAATAGGTTTGGAATATTGATCTTGTTATTCTCTTGATTACCTTTTGTAGGATTTGAATCATGAACAGCTGTGTGATGCAGTTAAAGGTAAGGACTTACAAAAATCTTTTAAAAGGTATGCTGTGTCAGTCCCCTTTCAGTTTTGTTATAATTTGTTATGTGCTATTGCGTGTGTGTTAATGAGGAGGAAAAGGACTAAGTCAATTCCCAATACAAAATTTATTTTCTGAACTTTTTTTTATACCTCAAACAAGGACACATTATGATCAGTATTTCTGCATTAGGCTTCTTGATGTGCTATTTGTATTTTTTGCTATTGCAGGGTATCTCCTTAATCATGTTATGACCATGTAGCATGTTTTTGTCCATTTATCAAGGGCATATCAATGAAAATGGTAAGCTGCACATGATGGAAAGGATTCTAATTGCTCATTATCTCTTTTGTTTTTGTTTCAGTACTGTCAGCAGTGTCTCGTATCAACTCTGCTGTGGATGCAGGCGAACCGTCGGAGACGGTTAATCAGCTGCTGCAGGTGGAAGCCTGCATCGGAGACGTAGACCAAGAGGAGTCAGTGGCCCAACGATACCAGGAGAGCTTGGAGACGGCCAAACGGAGAAAGGCTAGAGTAATTTTTGTGACTTTGTCACGCATTCCAATTTTCTGTGGTTACTCATTAGAATAGTTTCTGTTCCATTTGGTGGCGTTGCATTCTGTTCATCCTTGGTGGAGGTAAATGATTTATAGCTGATGAAGTAAATTTAAGTGACTATATACAGGCTCTTCAAGGTCTGGAAATCTTGTAGAAGCATTATAAAGAACTGAAAGGAGATTTTAATGTTACAGGAATGTTAGGTTTTGTTCACAGTATTATTAATTTACATCTTACAAAGAGATAATGACCAGCAAGACAGTATTCTAGATCTAGTATCATGCTTGTAGTGTATCTGTTGTGGTGACCTCCTTCACTCAACAGCTTCACAGGAATATTCTCGTGACAGACGAAATGATAGTCACCAAAAAGAGTAACAATATTCCACACTGTTAGTTTGAAAACCCCTGAATCTCAATATCATGACCCTAACTTTGTTTGAATAGTGATTTCAATATTTTTAAACAAAAACTTAAAATATGAAAGAAAAACACATTTCCTGCTTAATTGACACAATATAATTCAAGCTACTTTTGCTAGCTGTATGCACAAAATAGCACCAAACTTGAAAAAAAAAAAAAAAAAAATCATATCTCCACCTTACAAATCGATTATCGACTTATCGATGTGACTTTGACCTGTAAGCTTCAGAAACTTTCGAGCAGTTATGTAAGATAATCAACCACTGGACTATCCCTTTAAGTAATTGATCAATTTTCATTGATTCATTATCTATTAATACAGATGTAAAAATATCACTTTTAACTTGCATCATAGTCTCTAGCATGTTGTGAAACCAAACAGGAAATGAGACAAAATTGTTACCTTTAATTAAAGCATTCCCAGAAGCAATGCACATGACGTTTCTTTTAGATAAGAGAAAAGAAAAGGGAATTTTGTACGATTATATCCTAATACGTTAGCTTTGACTTCCTGTTACAACTGTGTCAAACTGGGATTTCCCAACCGGCGCCCTGATTGTTAAAATATTGTTTTTCTTTCGTTTTTATACAAATAATTAAAATATTTTTTTGCCCTGTGGAGTGTTATGGTAAAGCAAATATTAAATGTTTACATAACTTATTAAATAAAATTGATGACATTCCTGAGAAAACACAATCCCAAATTTGGTGGTGTGCGTGGAGACACATATCTAATCGTCTGTATGTGCATCGGTCAGTACACATGGCAAGAATTTAAAGTAGTTTGTTTTATCTCGGTGCTAACCTTACATGTAGACCACATTACACTTGCCAGATTCATTCACATAGCTAGTTAGAGTATGCCATATACATTCTATCAAGTGTTTCTTCTAAATAAGCAAATGAAAATGGGGAACCTACTGTGAAGTTATAAGCAAACTGGGAAATGGACAATCAAAATTTCATGCCTAGAAGGGGATTCAAACCAGTGAGTGACCTAAGGGTGTAAGGCTGTGTGTCCTACCTATGGGGCTTGACAGCCCATCTTTGGTTGTTGCTTCTTTGCGTCCAGTTTTAGCCAAAAGTTTCTTCACTCATTTCGATAAGTTTTGTCCTGGTGAATAGTTGGTGATAGTCCAAACTGGTTATTGACAACAATTAAATCTGCGACCAATTCGTGTAAGTGATTAGACTGATCTTATGTTTGTTTGAAAGAAAGTGTCATCACTGCAGAATGCCAATCTTTTGCGACATGAAAACATTTTTTGTCCAGTCGATGTGCAGGTGTTGTGATAATAAACTAGAAAGTAGACAAAGATACAAAGTGCTGTACTGTATTTGAGGCAGGAAACATTAATTGGCAGAGATAAAAACTTGTTGCATTCTTTCACTTTTAAAATGGATGTTTTGCATGTAACTGCAGAATATTCAGTTGTATTGATAGTTTACTCCACATTCTTCTTATAACTCAGGCTATGTATCATCCACTGGGTGAAATAAACTCTAAAGGTTGCCCATGTAACCATTCATTCCATATTTGTATATATTATATCCATCAATGACAATCTAATAATGTGAACAGGAACTTAGGTATGTTAAACATTATCAACAAGATTTATCATATTTTTTAGTCAAGTTATGCCCATAATATCTTCATTGGATGGAAAATTGGAGCTGTAACTAGTTGTATGATATTAAAAAGTTGCATAGTTTGACATAAAGTCTGAGAAGGCTAATATATGTACATGTGTCTGAGGAAAAGTTAAATTAAATGCATCTGTCTGATCCATTTTATAGGAGGGCCAAGATTTTGTCAGTCAAGAAGGAATCCAACAGGTTGTGGATGAAGTTAATGCTAAAGTAAAGGAAGAACATGACAGTAAGTATCCAGCAATATGATTGGTTGATGAAGAACATGGCATGAACTAATGCAGAACATGATTGGTTCTTCAAGAACATGTTAAGAACTGATGAGGAACATGATTGGTTCCTCTAAGAACATGTTATGAAATGATAAGGAACATGATTGGTTCTTCAAGAACATGTTATGAACTGATGACTAATGTGATTGGTTCTTTAAGAACATGTTATAAAGTGATGAGGAACATGATTGGTTCTTCAAGAACATATTATGAACTAATGAGGTATATGATTGGTTCTTTATAAAATATCATATTCTACTAAGGAATGGTTGGTTTTTCATAAGCATATGTCCAAAATATCCACAAGCATTACATATTTTAGTGACTAATTTTTACCCATGATGCTTTTTTAACAAATCTTTAACCGGGTTATCAGTAGAACACTTTTTAAGAGTTTCTCAAAAATGTTGGGATCAGTGCATCTAATCGTTTAGGTTAATCCGTCATCCAATCTATAGCTTTAATTGATCAAACCAAGCCAATCTTGAGATTTAATAATCCATGTGCACATAGAGTTAATCCATTCGATCGTTCTGGTTCATCCATCCGAACGAACCAGACTGATGATATCCTCGTTATCCTTGTAGGGATATTGGCAGTTGCTCAGATCAACGAGTCTGTTGACAAGGAGTCCGTCTCGGAGACTTTAGAATCGCTTCAGATGCCTCAGGCCCAGCTTAAGAATGTAGAGGACAACAATGCTGTCCTCTATCAGCTAGAACTTAAAGCCGCAAAGACTGCAAAAGCAGAGGTGAGTCTGTCTTCAGTTATTTTTAAGTCGACCATGTCTATTAGATTGTGCTATTTTATTGTAGAATACATTTGTATAGGAGTGATAAACAAAAGGAGGGAGAATGGGGAGGATGGAAAAGGGGGGTGGGGAATAAGGTAAGGCACCAGGGATGACCTATTCCCTTACAGCTTACTCAGATTATTACTGTGAGATCTCTGAGTGATGGTATCATTTATTGTTTATGACTTATACGGCCACACGGTTGAAGTGAATTAATTTTTGTGATTAATATTTTAATCTAAAGTCCTCTGAAGATGAAGCGGCAGTGCTTTGGTTGGATGAAATTCAAGAAACGGTGGACAAGTCCAACAAGAAGGCCACAGATGCAAACAAATGTAAGTTATGGCAGATGGAAATTTTGTTTTCAGGGCTTAATGAAGAGGGTAGAGGCTTTGGAGTAAGTAAGTAAGTAAAACTTTATTGCTCCAAATAAGGAAATTAGTGTCTCGCACAAAAAGTTCAAAACAGTACAAAAATATATGAGCATAGGAATAAATATCAGGATATATACAGATGGAAATTAAAGAATGAGAGTGATAAACAGTTAAGACAAGGACAAGATAAATGATTATTGCAACAGCCTAGCGACGTAAGTTGACATTGAAAAGTTTGATTGCACGGGGAGTGAACGAGTTACGATAGCGATTAGTTCTCGTGTACGGCTGTCTCAGTCTGCCACTGCCTCTGTTAATTCCTTTGTCATTAAGATAACAGTGAAGGGGGTGGCAACAGTCATTCCAAACTGAATCTAGCTTTGTTTGAGTGGGTAGGGGGATGGTTGGGGGGGGCATAGTGGTGGCAGAGAGCAAATGCAATGTGATGTGTTAGAAGGCCTCTGATGCAAATAGTTGTATGAATATAGATATACACATGGTGATACATAAAATAGTGCGTATCACTGGAAACCCTTCAGAGCCCTTTCTAGAATTGTTGATATTTATGTAATATATGAACTTTTGGTGATATCTTTGTAAATGCTGATAGCATCGTTGTGCAAGTGTGTGACACATTGCGTCTTTCTCTGGTACAGTGGCTGTTGCTATGGCCAGCGTAAATGAATTGGTCGATGGAGATGACAAGGATGCCCTTGTAGAAGCCCTGAAGAGTTCAGACATCTCTCTGATGTCTCTCTCTTCTGAATGTGCACTGGAATACCAAGAGGAACTGAAACTGGCCAAGCAGGAAAAAGCTAAAGGTACAGTTCACAAAGGTGACATGGGTTTTGGCCACTTCATGTGGCAAGCGGGGGAGGGGCGGGGGGGGGGGGGGAAACGGGTAATCTTAGGAACCATTTATCAAACTTATGCAGTAGTTTCTTGAATGAATTATTTTGTGAATGCTCCTTCACAAGCAGGGTCTGTATATGTCTGGAAGGCAGACATTTTCTGAGACCATACAGCTTCATGTTCATGTGAGAGAAGTTGAATAGCGTATAATGTATCTCTTCATGTCGGCAAGGTGGCCATCTGGTTTAGAGGGTCGGCCAGGTGGCCATCCAGTTTAGAGAGTAAGCCAGGTGGCCATCCAGTTTAAAGAGTAAGCCAGGTGGCCATCCAGTTTAGAGGGTCAGCTCAGTTTGGTTTATTTTAGCATTTGCAGTAAGACCAATCGAGATGTGAAAATTGTCTATTTCTCATGGATGAAAGTTGAAAAAGTGTAGCCAATCAGGGCCTCAAACTCAAGCCCTTACCACATGTTTGGTTTCATTACTTTTAATGCCACCACATTTGTCCACTTGGAAGCACAAGCAAAATAATTCTACAAAACTACAATGGCATGCTTTTAAGATACATGCCACATTTGCTCAGAGTAAATTGTACAACCAATAACTGACGAGAATTTCTTGAGAGAGTTTGGTTTTTTGCTGTTTCCATTATTCAGAGGGTCAAGAAACTGAATGGACATCTCATAGATTGAGAGGAGGTGATACTTACTACTTCAATTACAAGACCCAGGATTCAGCTTGGATTGAACCAGAGAACTTTGAGGCTTCCAACAACCAGCTAACTAAGGAGGACATTCAGGTTAGAATTTACCCCCCCCCCCCCTCTCTCTCTCTCTCTCTCTCTCTCTCACTCTATCCCCTCCTCTTATTTCCATTATTTATTGGTAGATGGTCTGAAAAAATAATTTAGAACAAATATTGGAAGGGAAGGTGAAGCTAGTACACCGTAGTCAAAGCAACAAATACATTCCGACAATCTCCCTGCGTGTAGATAAAATACTGTCTGTGTTGGAGTATACATGCTTTCTTTGATATGACTTGTCAGAAATAAAGAATTGATTGAACCAAATCAAAAACTAAAGTAAAGAAGAGAAAACATGAAAAGAAAAGAAAAACAGTGACATATTTCTCCCTTCCCGATAACTTCCATGTTTTGCCACACGTGCAATGGAAAGGAAAAGTTACCTTCTCCGTCTCCTGATGTTTAGAGTTCATTTATGTAGTTCTATTAAATGCACTTTCAGATATTAATCTGGTTTGTTTATTTAAGTTTTTCTCGTGATTTCCTCTGAAACTGATCAACGTGTCGTCTAGATTACACTGCCTTTGAATTGAATAAATTATTTTAAACAGAAATAAATGTTGGCATTTTCTCAGTCTCAGTATGATAGAGCAAGTAGACTACTGATGATGCATTACACATAAAAACTAAAAAAGGATATGTGCAAAACTTGTGGTTTATCTAGAGTTAAAATAAATCTACTAGGGCCAAAGGAGGTTTTATAGCGTGAATGTATGCATTTAATTAAACACCTAACAGTTGTAGCCCAAACAAGCCAGCATTAATAGCACAAGGTAATTTAGTGCAACCTATATCGTTGACCTGAATGAAACATTTAGTGTTATTACATTTTGTGTTACTTATATCAAGTATTTTGCTTGCTATTCCTGTCAATATCTTCTCTCGTTTATCGTCCTCCATTTTGTTTTTTGAAGTCTTACAGTTCATATGATGTGTATGTACATGTGATGATTGTTGTAATTGCTTGCTAACTTTTGTGCACATGACGAGGGAGTGAGAAGTGTACTCAGTTATGCTCAACCCACACAAAATTATAAGTTATTAATTTAAAAACAAAATGATTGGAATTATAGTTTCAGGATTGGAAGTTTCAAAACTATTAGAAAAAAAAGAGCTTCTTAAATTGAATTCTCTCTTATGTGCATAAAAACCTTAAATATCTGTTTGTTATGTGTAGTATTTTTAATTTATTCTTCTTCTTCTTTGTATTTTGCGAGTTTATCAGCATTTTGGTATTGAGAGCTTTTCCCCTCCTCTGCTTTTGCTGGCATGCTTGCTTCTAATTCCAGATTATTAGTGTAAAAGTTTACAATTTGTATCACTATATGTACAGCCTTTTAAAGAAAGAGGGTGTTTCAATTATTAGTGTTGAGAATGACAATATGGGCTCCAAAATGTTCTTCAAATTTACTTCTCCAATTCATCTTTGATGAAGCCAAAATGTGTTTCAAGGTGAAGCAAAGTTAAATAGAATTTTGCTAATCACCCAGTGTCATGTAATCCCTGATTGGTTAGATAAAAGGTCAACAACGATCCCAAAAAAGGATTTCTATTGTACAAGCATTAACCATTGGCGCTAAGAGCTTACTGCTCTACAATAAAGTAGCACCGTCCCTTATGTAGCAACACTGTAACTGTTATGATATTGAAAGCTATTTTATACTCATCAATATTGTATTCATACTATTACTAATCCACACATATATATAAACAGGCACCCACACACATATGTAGCTAGCATTAGCCAGATTTAACTCGTCATCTGTGTTAAACAGACTGTTGTCGTATCATATGCTGACATCTGTCGCAAAGAAATGTTACCATTGAATTTGAAGATAAATTTAAATTGAGACCTAATACATATTCATTGATTATTATTATCATTTGTATCGCTGTCATTAATCTTATGAGATACAAAAAAAACAAAAGACCTTTTTTTGAATTGTGTACAATACTTGTAATCTTTAAAAGGTTTCTTTGACCAAAACAAGACCTAGCTTTTTTATTCGCTCTGGTTGTTCCAAACGGCAATTAATTTTCGAACAATTTGATTCATTTCAAATTCCTCAGTTGGTGTAGTATTTTCATTGATACAGTTGGGTGAAGTTATTATAAATGTAGTTATTAAGTGGTTTGGTTTGAAGGTCTCATTGTTTATTAGTCAAACCTTTTGTGAATGTCACATGGGAAAATAAGGTTTTCTGGGAATTAACTTTGTTGCCAATTCTCATCACTTTTAATTTATGAAATATTAGATCACAGAAGTGTAAGCAAAACCGAAAACAACAAAACAAGCGGTGTAGCCCATCTTATTAATCTAACAACTTTAACTGTATTTAATTGCTTTTTTCCCAAAAATATCCATCAACCGTCAATATTCCCTGGCATCTTCTTCATTCATGGGTGTGTGTTTTATAACCAAACTTGAAAAACATTTTATCATTTTGTGCACAGGCTGTTGTTTCGCGAACAACAGCGTCCTATAACCGAGCCCTTCTTTTCCAAGCCAACGAACCCCACATCATTCAGCTGCAGGCACAAGTGAGAGGAATGCTTGTAAGGAAGAGGTTCCAGGAACGGAAAAACTTCCTTACCGAACAACTGCCCGCTATCATTAAAATTCAGGTGTGTTATATAAAGACTTGGTGGACTCTTGGAAAAGATTATTATTCACTAGGAGAGGAAAACTGAAGGGATGTAAGCGGTCAAGAAAAAGGGAGGGGGTAGAGAGGGGGAGGGATGGGGGAGAATGAGTGGATAGTAAGGGGAGGATGAAAGGAGGATCATAAGTGGGCAGAATTGAGGGGGGGGGGGAGAAGTTGAAGTGGGTGGGTAATGGAGAAGATTGTACAAGTGGTAAGTAACAAAATGTTTTATAGATTTGTGTCAGCAGGAAGGGATAAAGCCTGTTGTCAATGGATAGTACATGTATGATATGTGAATGGGGAGAAGAGGGGTGAAGGTTTGTCTGTGATACAAAGATATGAGGGCAAGATTCACAGTGGGAAGAATAAAGATGTATAAAAGGTAGGTTACAAATATGGATGGAAAAATGGGTGACAGAGAAGAAACTATGGTTTGTTGTTAGTACTGAAGGAGAGGAAAGTAACAAATTGGAGGAGGGGCGGGGGGGGGGGTTGTGTGAAGAAGAGGAGATGGTTGTTGGCAAAGCAGATCATACAGACAAGTTTAAATTGTTAAGATATTGGGAATGAAGTTTGGAAGTAGAGCTGCATCAAGGGTAAGCAAAGTAGTTAAAGAATCTAGGATGATAGAGAACAATTTTGATATACGATTTATGGGGGATGATCACAAGATGGTCTAAATAGGCAAGTTAAAAAGAATATGAGGCTTGGAAATATTTTAGCTTTTAGGCTACATCATTTATTTTTACATAAAAATTTCTGTCTGTAAAAGGTGGAGAATTGTCTGTTTGGTCTGTGAGAGCTATTTTGATAGCGTATTTATTTTTGCCCTGTTGTGTGCTTGAACCATAAAACTGCGCACAAGAATTCTCCACTTTTTACAAACAACCATCTTTTTCACAAGATGCTTAATTAATAGAAAATCAGGTTTGTTTGATTTCTCCTTCTTCACTTTTGTTTTATCAAATTTTCCCCTTTTTGCTGCAGTTATTTACCCTTTTTGCAATTCCAAGTTACCGTAGCAAAAGTATATTCCCAGTTTTTGCAGTGTTTTTGGTGGTGTTGCATTTTCAACCCCTTGTTCAAGCCATTCTTTCAATTTCAATCTTTTAATTCATCATTGTATATATTGTGGAATAATATTTTCATTGCTACACTACAGGTAAGATAAGTTTGTGAAAGCGATATCAGATTATTTATAAAAATAAATTCCCGTATTAACAAAATTATCTATATTATATCTTAACTATAATCTTTGTATTTATGCACGTGTATCCCAACATTTATTGAATGTATAATAAGAAAGATATATGTATGAAGTTAACTAACATAACTATATATATCTTCTTGTTCCACTTAATCTTTAATACAAGTGTCAAATGTCTCAGTGTAATTTAGTTACTAGAGATAGATAAAGTGGTAATAGTATTCGCATTGTTTGATTGCATTCAAGAGTAGAATTCAAGGGCGTAGGAACCGGTGGGGCTGGGGGGGCGCCAGCCCCCCCAGTGAAAAATATGGTGGGGCGGAAGTATCATTCCGCCCCCCCGCTCCGCAAGTCAGAAAACCCCTTTTTCATTTCCAAATGAGAAAAAAAATCTCATTTGGAGCACCAAATTGCATCTAAGGCCAGGTGAAAATGCAAAATTATTTACAAAATGGAGTGGGTGTTGAAGTGTGCTGTATTGCACCAAATTGCATCTGAGGCCACCTGGAAATGCAAAAAAAATCCAAAAAAGACCCCTCCCCCAGGCCGGCCATCAGTCTTCAGCCCCCCCACTCAAAAGTACTTTCCTACGCCACTGGTAGAATTTATCCAATATTGGTCGAATAAACTAAACATTTTTTTTCCGAATCGGTATATTTTTGCGGTGGTAACTTCCTGTAAATTCTTTTCATGAATTTGCTTTGTCAGAGCAGATCATATTTTAAAGAAATCTTCCAATTTCATCATCAATATTCAGGCAGCTGATTGTGGGTTGTTTTTATTGAACTTACATAATTTATTCCACTTTCTACCAAAATTCACTCAAGAATTTCAACTCGTTTGTCGATTAATAGGCTGCAAAGTATTTCTTGGTCTAAAACTGTTGACCTATTGTATCAGATGATCACAATAGCATATTTTTTTTTGTGATTCTTATATGCAAAACTTGCAGTACAAGGCCAGCAATCCCAACCACCCCCCCCCCCCCCAACATCTTTCACCAAAAAACAAAATTTGTGTCTGAAGATAAATGTTTTGGTCTGTTTGACAAAGTTTAAGTGTGGTTTAGGAGCTCAATAAATGCACGGTTTTTATACGCTGCCTGATTCTTTATATATTAAAATGGTTCGGAAATGCCAAGTAATAATACTTCATTACAAAAAAAGTTTCGCTATGAAAGTTAGTACCGATTGGACAATTTCTTGTTAAGAATTAAGTTTATATGAATAGGTGTTGTAACAGGTGTACAGTGGCAATTCTTTAAACTATTGGCCTGCCTGTCACAGAATTCAAGATCCATTATGTGATTTTTAACTTTTTTTTTTTTAAACTGATGTGTCTATTCACAGAGCTGGTACAAAGGATACAAACAAAGGCAGGCTTACAAAACACGAATGGAGTACTTACACAACCAGTTACCGTTGATAGTTCGGGTAAGCTTGGCCATCCAAAAGATGTTGTCGGGATACTGTCCACGCCAGTATAAAGGTTCTGTTGCTGTTGGAGAATTCTAAAAAAATTCTTTGAAATCAAAATGTCAGACCTTTTAGACACCAGGCAGATTTTGTTTTAATCAACATGGGCTTATTTTGTTATGTTAAGCCAGCATTTTTAACAGAATTTTTAGGTCATGAATTAAGTGGTAGAATTACTTTTAGAAAAATGTACCTAATGTAAAATGAAACGTTCTAAAAACTATCAGAGGCTTTCCAATGACTTGTCCAAAATATTCAGGAATAATTTTTCAGATCTTTCCTATGTTTCCTAAACTTTAAAATAGGTTATGCATCCTTGCATTTGTATAGCAATATGGCCATTTTGTGATGCCATACTGGATCAAATATCCCCCGAAAATGTGGGACTTTTCAAAGGACAAATAAAATGAAAATGATACATTCAGGTTTGTTGAGGAGTCTCATGTTTCTCCAAGTGTTGTAAAGTTTCATGTAAAAGGAAAACCTTTGCTCCCTGTATCGAGCAAAACATGCGAAGCTAAGATTAAACTGCTGTGAATATTCAACATTTAATGTTTGTTTTCAGCTATGAGAACTCTGTGGATATGGATGATTTGGTGCATTGGTTTCTGGTTTCTTGATCTACATGATGTTTTGTTTACTCTTCAGCTTCAAGCTATGAGCAGGATGTGGCAAGCCAGATCCAAGTACAGGGCTAGATTGAAGCACTTTTCAGACAACGTAAGTGTAATGCTCGTACAATGATCATGTGTTGGTACGCATCTGTATTCTGTTAGGCTGTATTTCAAAAATCAATTTAGGGGTGTGTTTCTTATGAACTGCTATGACGTAATCAGGATATGGTATCCTTTCTGGACCAATGGATAATGGTCTGTGTTCTTCTCCAGAGATGTTCATGCTTTTTTCATCTGGAATATTGTCCCCCCCCCCCCCAACACAATTTTTGAAATTATCCAAAACACAGTCAACATATATAGCTGCTTCCCGCTAATGTCCAGTACCATCCCTTCAAAGTTCTCTGCAAAATGTGATTATAAATAACTAAAACAACTTCACTCATTTCTGGGAGGGCAAGGTGTAATATCCCAGAGATAACTGAAGCCGCAAAGGTATTATAAGACAATACTTACAGAGTATGCAAATAGATGCTGGTCTTTGTCTATTGCTGAGAACAATAGTTTCTTAGGAGAAGCACATTCTACAATAATCTCTAACATCAAAATTGTGGAAATGGAGGACTCCAAAAACAGCTACTTTTGTCTTTAAGAAGTAATGAATTCTTCCTGAAATTGGCATTTGTTTTTGCAGGTAAATGCTGTGGTGAAACTTCAAGCTTTCTGGAGATCACAAAAGGCCAGGAATGACTATTTTGTTTTGAGTGAGTAAAATGACTTTGTTCTCTCTTTTGTTACTCTGAAGATGTTGGGTTGTCTTCCCGACTAGTAGGATACTAACAACATATATGCTTGCAGTGAGATAAGTGGTGAAAGGGATAAAAATCATGGTCTGTTTATATAACTTTGTAGGGGTTGAAATGGAAATATATGAAATTGCCAGATACATTTTGACCCATTATGTGACAGAAATTTTAATGTTGTGCAAAATATTTTTGACATAAGGATCACAAGTCCTTTGCTATACAAACTGTTTCGTCCACTTGGTTCTGACACAGGCATTTAGTGAATATTCCATCATGTCAAGCTCTTTCTTGGCCATATATGACGTTGAGAGAGAGAGATGTTAATCAAGCACACACACTCACTTTAAGATTTATCTAATGAAGTCTGTTCAGCATTCATGCTATTCATCTTGATATAAATTTGACACCTTGCCCCACGAACAATTTCAACTCTATTCTTTTTCCTTCTAAAGTTTCCTCTTTTTTTCCCTTCATAATACTTCATGCTAATAGTCGCATACTTTTTCCTTAAAATTCACAGCTCATTCTGAGAACCCGCCAGTAAATGTGGTGAGGAAGTACGTACATCTCTTGGAGCAAAACCAAACTGACCTCACGGCTGAGTTAGGTGAGTAGATAGTTATGGTAGTTAGTGTTAGTTAGTGATAGTTATAGTAGTTAGTGTTAGTTAGTGATAGTTATAGTAGTTAGTGTTAGTTAGTGATAGTTATAGTAGTTAGTGTTAGTTAGTGATAGTTATAGTAGTTATAGCAGATGTCATATCAGTGTCTTCTCGGAGGTCTTACGGTGCTTGCTAGAACTGACAAATCTTTTTTGTCTGGACGGTCTGGAATTTTCTTTGAATATTGACCACGGTCGGGAATTTTCTTTAAAAATTGTCCAAAAACAACAATGTCTATCATTCCGAAGAAAGTACTGTTACTGTAATCAAGTGTTGTTTTACTGGACAAGCTTTCAGTGAATGATTTAGTTTTCTGCACAGTAGGTTATTATTCTCAGACCAGACCACCCTTAAAAATGAGTCCCGAACTTAATACACAAATTAACAATTGGAACAGAGAGGCAGGTATTCCATAGATTAATATTCCTTACATTGTAATACTTTGTTAATGCAGCCTTCATATAAAATAGCTGAGAAGTGGAACCAACAACTAGAACAGTCATTTTTAAGGCCCTCTGCTGGTTCACATTAAACAGTGCCATTCATGATGAATGTCAGCAGTGTTTTGTGTTTCATACAGTAGAAGATTTGCTCTTGACAGATATTTGTGAATAAATTTGGTTTTGAATAACAAAACCAAATGGCTTTTAGTTACTTAGTAGTGGAAGTTTCAATTTAAAACGTTGCAGTTCAGCGTATGTTCCTAATTGGAGAGAGTACCTCATGCCAAGTCCCTGGAAAAATGGCAAATTTTGTGTTTAAGGGTGTTTTTGCTGCCATTCCAGATGATCTGAATTAACTAATATATAACTAGCCATAGTCATTGATTCTGTCCATCTTCCATCTTAATCTTCAGAGCTACAAGAGTTGAGGGGGAAGGTTGTCAAGCAGATACGATCGAATCAACAACTAGAGCAAGATTTGAACCTGATGGATATCAAGATTGGACTTCTCATCAAGAATAGAATTACCCTGCAGGTAAAAATAGACCAGTGGATAATGTTAACCATGGAAACATACTCTTAACAAACAGTCTTGACAAGATTTCTGCAATTTCGTCCATTCTGACAGTAGGGGTATGAGATTGCTTGTAGTATATCAATAGCTGATAATCATGGTCCAGTCCAGGTAGCAGTAGGGGTTTGGAATTTCATTGTAGTATATCGATGGCTGATAATAATGGTCCATTCTACCAGTAGGGACAACGAATCTTGGTTTTGTTAAAGGCTGGTAGTCATTGTCCAGTCCATTCTAGCAGTGAGAACATGGAATCTTGCAGTAATTGAAGGCTGGTGGTTATGGTCCAGTCCATTCTAACAGTAGGGATGTGGAATCTTGAAGTAATTGAAGGCTGGTAGTAATAGTCAAATTCAATCCTGTAGTATGGAGAAATGTTTTATGCCAATTTAATGAAATCTACAGTAATACGCTCACACATATCGTCAGTTTGTTGCTTTAGAACAGATGCGAAGACCTTAAAAACATTTATAACTTATCAAACCAAACATTAACACTAGATACTTACATATCAGATGAACAAAGGTTTTGTCTAACATGCATATTAGAATTGGGGCAAAATAGTAAATGTCCATTAATTGGTAATATGTATTACCAGCTAACTTGAATCATTTTGGACAAGAAGAATTATTTCATAGATAGACCATGTACTAGTAGAGTGATAAAATGGAGAATGATCATAAGTCTTAGTTTGGTAAAGAACCACAACTAGTTGCGTCTGGCCGTTATCATACCTAATCGTGTATTTCTCTCCTCAAGGATGTGGTTTCTCATGGACGTAATCTACACACAGATGACGAGGGCAGTTACTCCGGTCTGAAGGCCCTCAGCAAAGATAAACGGGAGATGTTAGAGGGATACCAGAACCTTCTGTATCTACTACAGACTAACCCAAACTACCTTGCCAAACTCATCTTTGCGATGCCCCAGAGTAAGACCACAAAGTTTATGGAGTCTGTGATTCTGACTCTGTACAACTACGCGGCGAACCAGCGAGAGGAGTACCTACTCCTGAAACTATTTAAGACCGCTCTGCAGGAAGAAATCAAGTAAGTGGATCGTAGACTGGGTTGAGGATAAGGCAGTAGATTGACCCATTCATTTGGGAGAGTTGTTACAGGGAGGTAATGTCACTTTGTGTGAACATTAAAACTAGAAACATGTGAATAAGCCTTGTTCATGTCCTCCGATCAATGTTATGTCAGTGAATCTTGGGAGGACATCCCATCTTAGGTGTGAGGCCTTTGATTAGGAAACAGTGTATTGTTTGAAATAGAAAGTCTATGTAGTGGATTGGTAGTAAACTAAAGAAGCTTTTGCAGCTAACTGCTTTTGTAGAACCTTTGTCTATATGACATCTCGATTCCTTGCTTTTAGTGGCAGAGAATTTAATTAGCGAGAAAGTAGTTAGCTTCAATTAAACTATGAACCTGGGCTAAGAAACAAGATATATTGTTCTCCTCCTTATATGTGTTACATTATCCCTGTAACCATATTTTGATTTTAGGAATCAGAAGTTGTTTTTTGTATAATTATCGTCTGCCCAGGTCAACCTGTTTAACATATGTCATCTGTTTCCAAGGTGATGTGATTGATATATAAAGTGCTTTTGCTTGCTTTAGCCAAAACTAACTTTACTTTAGAACCTTCTATGTGCTGTCCATTTGTAATAGCAATTGGTTCAAAGGTGGACTGCATTAAGAATGACTCATTGAACAAAACTGGTCGATAGAACAATCTCTTAGACATGAATTGGGTGCCGCAATTGCTGAGCTAGCTATCTTAAATTATTCCATTTTGCAATTTTAGAAATATATCAAACAGCAGGAAAGAGCCAGGCAGGTACAGTATTACTTCTATAGACTCCACTCAGCACTGGACCCTTTCGTAGAATCTTGACAGAAATCTTAACCTTTAACCCTTTTAGAGTAGAATTTTGTTTCTCCTGGTTCCTCTACCCTTTTGGTAATTTGTGGTGGTATGTCGACTAACCAGGGGATGGTGCCACACCCTACCATACTATCGGAGGATGCACATAATCATCACATAGGCGGAGTGTATAGCCTAGTGGTTAACGCCGGCGTCTCCCAGTCATGAGATCCCCGGTTCGATTCCCGCCGACAGCAATGTTTGTCGTCTGGCAAGGGTGTTGTTCAATAACAACTTCCCGACATGGACGTTAAATGGATGTGTGCCGAGAGATTGGCTTCGGTCAGCTTGCGAGTCTATAAGCCTCCATGGCTTCTTTCGCGAGTTCCTGCTAGCGGGAAGATCCCATATACATACATACATACATACATACATCTATCCGTGTAGATATTTCCTGGCTATTCCAATATCCCTGACCTTACCCTAAAACAAGAAATCTATTGTTTGCAGTCTGTTTTTCTTGACCTACCAGTCGTCAGGTACCACATTAGTCTCTTTTGGAGACCTGTCTTGTTCATACTAAACATACCTTTATTCACGTAGCAAATTTCCCCTTTTCACACCTTTACTGTAAAAGGTCTCTTTAATATTAACTATGCACAGATAGAAGCTAAACAAAGTTTCTTTTTAGTTGG
Organism: Apostichopus californicus; assembly: GCA_020650975.1. Taxonomy (NCBI): domain Eukaryota; kingdom Metazoa; phylum Echinodermata; class Holothuroidea; order Aspidochirotida; family Stichopodidae; genus Apostichopus; species Apostichopus californicus. The sequence goes on along the minus strand of JAIPMN010000066.1, from coordinate 36,935 downwards.
CCTGGGAAGTGTTAAAAACTTGACATTTAGGCATTGTAGGTGTCATAAAATTACCATAATATGGCGTACGGTATGGATCTGTTTTTGTTGGATGCCCTTCTATCTGAGAAATAATGTTTTATTTCCCTTATCGGGTACCTCTTGACCAAAACAAGTTATTAGACTAATGCCAAACCGAACACAAGCTGTATGTTTTGAAAAAACAAAAAAAAAAAAAAATTAAAAATGGAACAGATCTAATAGCTCATATTGCTTTGAATAACCAGAGAATTAACATATTTCAGACAAAAGGGCTGATAGTGAGTTTTGTGTAAATTGATTGGTTAGGTAACGTCTTCTGGGTTTGATTTACAGGTCTGCAGAAATATTTCCTTTGTCACCTTGTGGATCTAGGACAGAGTGAAGGTACAGTTGGTGTGAGAGATTGGGGTGGTATGGATAAGGGAAGTCTTTTATCTGTGCAGTTGTTTACATGTTTCATCGGTTCTTTACAATGTTTTCTTTTCTACACAGGGATTTGATATTAAAAGCAGGGTAAATCTGACCTTTCCTTGTTCTATACCCACTTGCTTTGCATGCGTTTCCAAGATGGAGTTAATAATCATGCGATTCATATCCTTCCTGGCCATTTTAAAAATCAATGAAACATTTTACGAAAATTATATCATCCACTTCAGAATCTTCTTGCAACGGAGCAACTCAAAAGAATCACACCCCCAAGTAACCTATGCAGTCAAGTTGGCATGTGTGGGTGCGTGTGTATGTGATTCCCTAAACATGATATCTCAAGATGGGTAACCTTTGCAGTTTCTCATATATGGCATGTGACTTCCCCATGATTAGTATATAAGAACCCTATTGTTTTGGGTGGAGGTCAAAGGTCAAATTGGGGACAGCAGAGGGCAAAATGTGAAAATCTAAGAAACACTGTATCTCCAGGACCTGAACATCAAAGGAGCTCATGTATGCTTGGTAGCATTACCTTATGCAGTGTAAACATTTTACACAATTTGGTGTAGGTCAGAGTTCATTTAAGGTTACGAGGGGTCAAAACTCGAAATCCTTGTAAACAAGATATCTCCTGATGGGAAACTATATTGGCTCTCATATTTTGCATGTAGATTCCCTATAATGAGTAAAAGATCCCTGTTGTTTTTGGGTGGAAGTCAGAGGTCATTTGGGAGTAAACTGGTTCCTGTAGAGCAATTGGGTCACTGATAATGATCTTGTTGACAGTTTTGTGTTTATTATCCTTCACCTAAAGATGATTTAGAAGAATTTTTTGATGAGTTAGTTCTCAAGTAGCAGCTCTTTGATATAACATTCTGCGAGACAAATATAAACAAAACACCCATAATAAAGTCAACTATTTGAAAGAGCTCTGTAACTGCTGGGTTTTCACTCTTTATTCTGTCCTTCTTTTGCACTATTTAAGTATGAACTCTAGATAGTCTATACCATAGACTAGCATCTCTTGCCTTTTCCGAGAGCCAGCCTGCGTACTTGAGAGTCGTAAACGATTGACAAGGAGCAAACGTTAATCGGTACTCAATCATCCCACAAACATTTGGTCATTTTTATCACAATTTCTTCCTCCCTTTCATGCTGCAGACAAAACTTGGCCGATTTTGATGGCATTCCTGGTTTGTGAGTAAAGGACTCCCAAGCATGATACTGTGACTGCATCTTGATTGATACAATTTCCCCCCGTAAAAGGTCATTTACATCCCTAATTTGTTTGGATGTTACCATAGAAACAGTCCGTTTCCCCAAGCATCTTTTTAGATACCCAAAAACTTTGCCTAATATGTTAATTGTTTGTCCCCTTTGTACAGATGTTTAAAACAGATTGTTTTTTCTTCTTCTGTGTTTCCCCTCATTTAGATTTTTTTTATTTTTTTTATGATGGCATGGTTTCTTTATGTTTACTAATGTGGTATTATTAACTATTCTCTGATAATCTGGACTCTGTTAAAAGTGTCGTGTAGTTGTTGTTGAAAGAAAAGAAGGAAGATATTGGACATTCGAGATTGGGATCTGCCTGACTTCCTCAGGATAGAAGCCATTTATACAGGTTCAATAGCTCTCAAAATGTTCAAATGTCATGAAGAATGGAATGTTTCTAAGACAATGCAGCACTTTCCTGCCAGTGTGTAATTAATATCTGCACAAATGCCATGCAAGACCCTACATGGTATTTTCACACAGTAAATTGTCAACTCAGATATTGAAATTAACACAGCATCATTCAGATGTAATGGAATCAGTATGTAGTGAATAATGTGTGCATGTCAGGTAACTTTGTGTGAGTAGATATGGAATCATTTTTACACAATAAATAAACACATTGACAGTAACACTGCAAGGCATTATGCAACTGTTATGGAACCGGTATGTAGTGAAAATGTGAGCATGTCAGGTAACTTTGTGTGAAAATAGGTGCTTGCTTATCACCGAAAAATTAAAAGAAAAGAAAAGAAAAACAAATGTCTTCATATAATCGTTAAATGTTTTTATTCACAAGGCCTCACAAAACAGCACGGTACCTTTTTGCTTCCAAAAAAAAAAATACACTGATTACACAAGGTATTAGCATTATGTCATGCAACTATATATTGGAGTCGTCAACATCAACAGCCATCAACATTAACTGCCATCAACATCATAAAGCAATGTAAAGGAAACAGGAGTTTCCTCGGCCAAGAAAGAGGATTTTTTCTATATGATAGTCACATGTATTCCAAGGATTATTGCCACTCTACTGTAACTTGATCTCAAAGACAGTCATTTCATTGCACAGACTGCTTCATGACGCTTCATAGGTTAGGGCATTACAGTCTACTGCCCTCCTTATCCTGTAACTCAAAAAGTTGGGAAGTGAACAAAGCATATTTTTTTTTAAGTTTAAATATTTCAATACAACCTGTCATTTAAACACCAATCAAGCTTATTTCAACACAACTATGGATGGCAGTGTTCACAGTGTCATTGTTGCAACTTCACCAACATAAATGATTGTATTACTTTATGATACTTTGTATTGGAGACCACTGTGTCATACCTAATACCGTGTAATGCCTGATTGTACAGCAAGATCAATGCTTGACATTGTTAACTCAATTTCAAGTCGCCAGAAAATACCTCATGGAAGTATAATGTGAATAAAACGACAAATCTTCAAATCTATTCAAGACTGCTGAAATCTAATAGTGATATCATGGCATCCTTGTTGCTTGTATCAACCATCAAGATTTTGACCATAATGTTAGCATTAAAGTATGGCTGTATGCCAGTTTCATGTAGCTTTTCCTTGATTCTTCAGATACAGACACCATATAGACCAGGGGGTTCTCATTTAAATATTTAAGAGAGCCAGAAGAAAGTATTGAGATGAATAACAATTATCTTAGTATACCTAGGTAGAGCTATGAGTAAAGAAGGCCAATAGTGCCTGTGCTCAATCCCAAGACCTTTAGGGTCTGTGTACCTGATTAATGCAAAATTGTGGGCCCATTTTTCTTCTTTGGCAGGCAGGATTTGCTTCAAAGGCTGCATATTGATAACCCCTGATCTGGACAGTCCTTAGCTAGATATCATTGACACTTTCACCATTCTGATATCATGTCACTATTACCATATCAACCATCAACATAACTTGATGCAACAAATAAACATGGTAATCACCCAACATTGCATACAACATACGTGACCATTCTTGTCTTTTATCTTCTACAAACACAGCTTTGCTTTACATAATGCTTTCATCTTTTATCTCAGGAGACTTTCTTAATGTTTGTATCAGATAATTTATGAGAGCTTTGGGGTTGTGAGGTAATATCTGCATAAAGAGTGAATAATTAGAAATTAAATCTGATGCAGTGTACCTCAGGATGGGATGTTACCACAGTATCAACCCCTCTTGACTGGGTTGAAAGGTATCTCATTGATATTTTATCTCCAAGTGTGAGATATTAACGTCATGGTCTACATGCTTGAAGAGTTGCCAGCACCAGCGAGGGGAGGGGGGGGGGGTGAGGACAAGTATGTCAGATGAGTAAGGCAGACTGTTCACAACAATTGACACTCAGTTTAAGTTCCATGATGGACAGTTATAGGTGGGTTTAAGGATACTGCCCTCTAATATAGTACCTTCCCTGAGTTTCTTCATTGTTTGCTTTCTTCCTGTTTAGCAAGTGTAGTCTTTCTCTGTAGTTTAACAATTCCGGAAATGTTCCGTCATATTCAACGCTTTGGACATCAAGTTCATCAAGTACAAAGCATCTTAAAAGCCATGTTCTTATTATTGCACACACATTTTATACTCTATTCTATTGTACATAAGTAAATTAACAATGAAAGACTGTTCGGAGGTTACTACAATGCTGAGGTCATTCGCTTGGATCCCATTCTAGTCACCAATTTCTTTGCTATTATCAAATATTCAAATAAGTTTATGCTGTATAAAGATCAGTGACCTGCACATGATATCAAAGGTGTGGGGGGGAGGATTGCAAACTACCCCCAACTGAGTTAGGAGGAGGCATAAATGGGCTGTATTCAGATCACAGAAGTTTACAACTGGTTGTGAGGGGGGGGGGGGGGT